>JANTOP010022272.1:0-12964 GCA_027564815.1 Symmerus nobilis | reverse complement strand
TTTTTCAATTTTTCGATATAAAATACATCGATTCTAATAAAGCCGACTATTCCGTCATATAGAAGGAGAACTAGAGAGGCGGAATCAATTAAAATTAAAAACCCGATTTTTTGACCTTTTTTAGTAAATCCGCTCTACTGAAAATTATGCCCAGTGAAGATTTGGTACCTTTTCCTGTGGACGGTCACAAATTACATTTTTTAAACGACGTCAAAAATCATGTTAAAATGAGCCATTGTGAATCGCAATATAAATAATAGGATATTTAATACGTCAACTTATAAAGTTGATTGAAGAATGGTAAGGGAATTGAATTCATGGTTAAAATATTTAATTTCTATAACCTGATAATGATTCTGATAACATTAATATTAGATCAAGAAAAAGGATCGACAAGTTGATAAAATTTCTGGGAAACGTTTCGAAAAAGTTGTAAAACCTGATGAGAAAGTTGGAAGAAGTCTGCAAAAATCAGAAAAAAATCCTTAATCGGCAAAAATTAGGACAAATTCTTAAAAATCTTAAGAAATCACGAAAGATCACGAAAATTTGGGATAATTTTAGGAAAGTGGCTGGTATAGTTGGAAAATAAAGGAAAACGGAGCATTCATATTTACAAGTGGGACATGTTTGGAAAGTATAACTAGAAATGAAGAGAGAAAATGGTGGGAAATGGTCAGAAATCTAGAAATCTACAATTTCCTACTTAATCCGAATTTTTCTCGAGCCATTTCTAACTTTTTCTCACAATTTCTGACTTCTATCGATTATTTCCGAATGTTTTCTAGTCGTAATAGTTAAAGATCTGTGATAATATGCGGAAAAGGAAAGAAAAATCGGAAAAAGTAAGAAGAAATTTGAAAAGTTCATGAAAAATCGGGAAAGAGTCACCTAAATACCAGAAAATTCGCCAAAGAATAAAAAATTAGAAATTTTTGGCAGCTCCAGCAAATAATCGGAAAAAAGTTAAATGTTGTGAAAGATGGATAAAAAGTTGAAAGAAATACGCGATAAGTACAGAAGGAATAAAATTTTGGAACCGGAATAACCCAAACTGTGAAGTGAAAACCCGAGACCTGGAAAAACGTATTTATAAAAAAGCTCTTAAAACCATTAATCGCGACTTTGACGGCGATGGTAGATCTGGTTAATCTGAAAAGGCGTCAGGCAATGCCAGAATCTCTTAAGCGGTGCACGAAAGTTCCATCACGTATAGATGATAACACCATTGATAATCTATACTTCCATCGTGTCTACTTTAAAGAAACGGAGTAGATGTGAGGAAAAAGAAATTCGAAATATGTAGGTAGACCGGGGCATGTTGTCACACATTTGGTCTCAACATTTTTCTATTTTTTTCCCTTAACATTTGAGAAGGATGTGGCACGCCATCGTTTCGAGTGAACCCTTGGCTACAATTTAATAGTAATGGATTTTGTTCAATTGTAACGCTATATCTGTTAGTTAAGAATTTATAAGGGAAGCTCACTTGTGACAACATGCCCCGTTACATTTAAGTAGTTGAAACGTGATATCTAAACTCAATTAAAGAAAAATATTGATTAAATCTGGTATGCTGTAATGTAAAGGAGTACAATTTTCTTTTACAACAATTTTATTGTACAAAATTATACAAGAAATTCAAAATTTTTCTCTTAATCTAGACATACGAGAAGCGTTAGAAAAATTCAACCGATTTCTACATGTTTCCCTCGTATCTTTAGTCAATTGTAACGATACAATTATTCAAAATATTTATTTAAAATTAGGTAAAATTATTTAAGGGGACATATAAACCTACGAGCCGGAAAAAAAGGTTATTTGTGAAAATTTTAAGAGAAACTGTTTGAAAATAGCATAGCGATTCTTAATACAAGAATTGGTTCTTATTTTGCCAATAAAAAAAAACTAAGCAACGAAAAAAAAATCCTACAACAAACACCAGATAAATTTGATAAAAAATTGAACGTAATCGTTTCAGTGGTTTTCGAGAAATTTTGGGTACCGATTTGAAAATCGTGGTTTCGAGAAAATCGCTTTTGAAAATTTGCCAATGAGTAAGCCATGAAGCTTTTCAACTTACATAGAATCATCAATGATTAAAAAATGTCCACCAAATATTCTTGAGACCCTGAAACTTCGATTTTCGACAATGCGAGATGTGCTTATATCTCCCCTTAATGTCGTCATCAGAAGATTCTCAATATATTATTTTCTATACATTACATTCCATACATATTTTCAGCTGTGAAAATATGCCCCGTGAAATGTGTAACAACGTGCCCCAATAAAATTTTTTCACTTCCAAGAGGCTCATTGTCGCTATGTTTAAGATATTCTCATTGTTACCTCGGCCCTTTGTTTCGTAAAAATACACTCTTTAAAATAATATTACACTTTATTATGTTCAAAAATGCAGCTAATGTCTATTACTTGAAAATTAAAAAATGTGATCCCGCCAAGGGCGAGAGAATATATCTAAAAATACCAGGAAAATATTTCAAAGCGATTCATCAATTATAGGCAAAGGAATCGTGTCCACCGCAATTTAAGACATTGTTTCGAGAAAAACGAGTTTAAAGTATTAAAAATATCGAGTTTGTTATCATTTATTGCTGTGCATGTGCACTGTTGCACAAAAATATCTGCCTTGGCTCTAAAAAGTGGAATCCGTTTAACCTCCTATTCTTGATATCTTAATTGACTACGCAAAAGAAAAAAAATCGGTTTACTAAAATCGGTAAAATGATGTCGCCCTTTAAGCTTAAATATAAACTTGGAATTATTTTATCTTTATTTCCTTCAAATATGTCTGATTTTAAAAGAATTTTATTACCCGGTTAATCCGGGTATTTGCCGGGTAGTTCAAAATTGGCCGCGGGTAGGCGGGGTACAGGATAATTACCGGGTACACGGTACATCACTAATAAATAGTCTAACATAAGGTTAATGATTTAAAGATATATATCCAGGTCAGGTCAGGTAGTAGGATTCTTGTAAAGCAGGCAAGAATAAAATTTTTATTTTATTTATTTTATTTTATTTTGAAAAAAATATTATTCATTGATACTTAATAATAATTGTTAATTTTTCTCATGATTCATAACACCCAATAATTAAATAATGTACATGCATTTCCAAATTTAATAAAATCTATTTTATGAATCATTTTATTTTCTATATAATTACAATTTATAAGGTAAAAAATTAAAATTCAATAAAATTCACCGCTTACAATATCGTCATCGAATATCAATTGTACGATTATTTTTTTACTCATTTTAAATAGGAATTCCATTCATAATTTGCTAAACAATAATCGGCCATATCGTTGACCGTTAATTTCACAGCTGCAAATTTTAATTTTCCCATAATATCGAATGTGGGTCTCGTTAAAAGGTATTACACACAAAAATACCAACATAAAATATCTACATAATACACATCTGGTTGTAAACTGACCATTACCTTTCCCAGTACATAATTGAAAATATACATAATCAACGCACATGCATTTTATGTAAACAAAAATATGAGAAAAACTTTCCGCTTTTCCAACAGAATGAGTAAAATTGGTTGAATAGGTAAATAAACCTGAAACAATTTTTTTTTGTTGCCTGCTGCTTTGTTGTGGAAAATTAATGTCCTAATGGTATAGCTATGGATTAGCTATATATCAATATATCTGTGGGTAAAAGCATTAACCGCTTAAGTGGACTTAAGACGAAATTGAGTTATTAACACCATCGTATTCTCCATGTATGAGTGCGTATACCCACAAAAACTCTCATCCAAATTCTTTAATTTGGCAAAAATATAGCTATTTGAAGAAATGCATAACCACGTAAGTTCATGTATCAGATTAAATTTAAAAAACTTTTAATCGCTCTCCTGAAAAATTGCAAAAAACGACTTAAGCGGTTAATGCTTGGAGCCACAGATATATAGAAAAACGATTCAACGAATAGAAAATTTTCCTACATAAAAATATCGATGTCGATACAAGTAAACAGACTATTCAAGCGTTTAATTAATATTGTATAGCACAATCACTGTCTGTATATATATTTATGATTCAGTAAATACTGTTGTATGTACACTCAATTCTGTTTTTATGCGATAGATACGTTCCTCAGAAAACGCATAAAAAAAGCCACTACCTACATTGAATAAATAGGAATAAGTTCCATAATTTTCGAAAACCGCCATAATGAAAAAACCGCATAACTTTAAAATCGCATAAAATAAAATCGCATAAAAACAGAATTGAGTGTATGCATGAATATTTATGCAAATTATTTCCGATCAAAAATGAACAATTCATTATTTCATTAATTAATCTGTTTATTTGTCCTTCTTTTTTTCTTTTTATTTTAAACAATGAATCCAATGAAAACCAGCCAGATACATTGTTTAATTATTGTGTTCCAGATGCAAGAAAATATTTATTCTATTCAGAGCCGAACTTTGGCCTAGGCAGACTAGGCAGCTGCCTAGATCCCGGCGATTAGGGTGAGTAGTATTAAATTCACCAAAAAAAGCGTGCAGGAGTGAATAGGAGCGAGCGAGTATTATGTATGCCTCTGTTAACACTGCCTCTTTTAGCGTTGTTTCGTTATAAGTTGCGTTCTTTTAATTTAAGGTAGTAGTCTCGTAAATTGCACGTTTTTTTACGTCTCTCTCGAGATCTTTTTTTTATTGAAAAATGAAATTCAATGATTTTGTTTTTTGTTTTGTATGTTATAATTAACATCTAAAACAGGGATTCACACGTAAAATGACTTTAGGGGTATGAAAAAATATTTTGAAATTATCCGTTGGCGCATTCTAAAAATATTAGACTAATCTTTTTAATTAATCTACAAATTCAACATTATTGTTCCTATGTTTTACTATCAGCATTTTTCCATAAATAAATTCATAAATAGAATTGTTGTTGTTACACAAAAGCCCAATTAAAAACAACATCTAGGTTTCAAGGCTATACATATAATAGCTATAGAAGCTATACATATAATATAAGTTAACTAAAAAATAAAATATAACATTTAAAGTAGCCTGATACCTAGGTCATGAGCGATTTAGTAATTATTGTTTTGCTTTACTATTTCATTTTATTTAAACTGAAAAATTTATAAAATTATTTTTATGGGTTTTTTACGACTTTTTTGCCGATTTCGTTTTGTATTTTAATGTTGCGATATTTGTAATACAAAATATATACATTATATAACATTGAAAATGTCCTGATATCTGCCCTGAGATTTTGCTAAGTCGAGTCGATACGACTCCACAAAGAAATGCATAGATATTTTTACTGCGCAGATAAAATTTGTATGAATTTTTCTGTCGAGTCGCTTCGACTCGACTTAGCAAAATCCCACAGCTGGTATACGAGTTTTGTCAAAAATTATTGAGCTACATTATTGTTATTTAGATTCTGCAATTAAAAAGCTATAAAATTATTAATGATTTATTTTTATGATCTTCTTGCGGTTTTCTCTAATTCTCATGTTATTTTTAAATATTTTAATTTTTATATGGGGGTATGAAATACCCCTATTTGTTAGGCGCTGTGCACCCCTGATCTAAAGGATATAAAAAAAAATTGGTTTCACTTCATCTTACAATGCTTTATTATTATAATTATTGGTCAAAAAGTAGACTCCTAAAAAAAAGGTACGCGGCTTGCCCGGGTGATTTCGGCTCTTGAGGACATCTGAAATAAAAAAATCGAATTGATTATTATTAATCTGTAGAGTTGTCGTTCTCGCCGGAACTGGGATTATTAAATTTTATTGGAAAATAACAAAGTGGTGGACTTCGATAAAAAAGTCATTTTTTTCAGGCACAAATTGGGCTGTAAAATGGAAAGTTAGGGATGGAAAAAAAATATCCTACTTCCGGCGAGAACTACTGATGTAGAATAACGTTAAAAATTACAGACGAATCGGTCGGATAGAAAACGTTTTTTCACCCGGGCAGACTGAAAAAACATTGTTTCGAGAAAAAAGCGTTAATATCAAGAACAGATTTTTTTTAAAAAGCTCATTCTTACTAATCGTCTATGCCTAGGGCGTATATTATCCCTTCATGTAACTCGGCAACTCAGCAACTCAGCAACTTTTAAGCAAGAAATAAAAAATTAATTATTACAACCCAACTTAGCAGACTACTACCTTAATGAAGAAAATATATTTTAGCCTTAATAATTTTTTTTTCAAGTTTTTAATTTTATTCCGAATGACAATCTCTATTATTATATTTTATTATATTTTTTAGAATAATTTCAAAATTTATTTGAAACGCTTTTGCTACTTGTGAACCTTATGAAACCAAGGAGGGCAGATATAATTCACATTCGACTCATAATCATTACTTGCTTGGATATATGTATGTTAGACGGGTCGATATAAGAGGTAACTTTTCAGAAAAACGGTTATAATTTTTTGAAAAATTTAAAATTTAGAAATTTGAAAACGGATTCAAAGAGGCTAACCAGGGTGATCTATCAATACTTTTACTACGTATGGTCCATTCCCAACTAATGTGTTCAAAATCTTTCAAAAACCATGTTGTACAAATAACAATAAAATTCAAAGATTTTTGTTCAAATTTGTAGACAAATTTCTTTTTTTTTTAATTTTCTAATCCAAATTATTTCTAAGTGATTTTCGGTAGATTTTATTAAGAAAATTTTTTGAAAAAATCATTCGTTTTCAAATTTATTTTATTTTGGCTAAAAAATCGAAGCTGAGTTTCGATTTTAAAGAATTATTCTCACACTCTTTTGGAAATATTAATTTTCCGGGAAATATCTTAACGAACCGGAAAATACATTTACAGAAAATTAAACCTAATGCTCTAGTAGGGAAATCGAATGGAAAACTTTCATAAAAAATCATCCCCCGGTTTATCGGTGGCTCGGCATATACAGATGTAAGATAGAAACATTTGTACATTTCTGGAAAATGTTATAATTTTTCGGAAAATTAAACATTTGACAATTCCGATAATGATTCAAATAGGCGGTAACTAGGGGGATCTATCAGCATCGTAAGGTAAACGGGTTCACTCCCAATGTAAATATTTAAATTCTCCTTGAAAATTGACTTTTAAAATATTTTATTCTCAAAAACGGTCAAATTTTCTCAAGTATTATCGAAAAGAATTTTTCCAATTTTTTTTTTTGAATCAATAATAGAAAAGTAATTTCTAAGCAATTAACGGGGCCATATCCGGATTTATTTAATTTTAGCCAAAATACGAAGATTCGATTTTAATTAACACGGTTCCAAATGACAATATTTGGTATGATTTGGGGAATCTAACTTAAGTTGATAGATACCGATGACTATGGAATGTCCGATAAGGATCAAATCGCTAATTTGTCTCAAATATCGGCAGAAATTGTGAAGTTTACGCCAGAATCGGAAAATCCAATCGAACTGTTCTAATAAAAACCGGGTTTTAGAATAAAATATAGGAATAATCCAAAGTGCATTATCAACATTTAGGTTTGATAATTTGATTTCTATGTATAACCAGGGACCCGTAGTCGATGTCTTGCCTAAGACCCGAAAATGTCATAATACGGCTCTGATTCTATTCGATTTTTTAAGTAGTTAGATGAAAATGAAACGAATTTTCCCTATAAAATTAATGTTCTATATTTTCATTTTAATTCTACCGTTGTGGTTTCTGTTAGTACAATTTAGCGGAAAATGACAAATTAACTAGTTTTGAATGATGAATTAATTAATATAAGTAAAACTAATCATTAAAAAGTTATGTCAAATTAATTCAACGAAAATTAAAGAAGATTTGAAATAGTTCAGAAAATCTAGGGAAAAGCGGGCAAAAGTATAATTTTGCATATTCAGATTCTCCTACGCCTTAGTAGAATTTTCCCAGAAGTTTTTCAGGAGTCCACAAAAATTTTGAATCTTTGAAATTATTGAATTTATTACAATTCGATTTTTAACGGTATTTTATAAATAGAAATTGTTAGTTAAGTTAAATTTCCATGATCTCAAACAAAATTTCGAGTAATTTTAATTTTTCATTGATTATTATAATTTTCGGAGACAATTTTAAAAATCGGAGAAAAAATATGTCTCATTTTTTAAGATTTTATCCGAATTTACCTCATTTGTCTAGACTTTTGCTTTAGTTCCTGAATTTTTTTGAATTTTTCTTGCATTCATTTAACAAATTTCATCGTATTCTGGAATATTGTTTCCAGATTTGTCGAACCATTTTCTACATTTTTTAATCAGTACATCTTCACCTCAAATCTTTCTGATGGTGGTCTCGCAAAATATTCTCAAAACATAGGGAGATGGCCCATTTATAGTATGGGATCCCAACAAATTTTTGTAAAGAAAGTCCCGTACAGAAGAGATTGAACGTTTCTTATGGAACCTATTTTTCATGTGAAATGCGATATATAATATTTTTTTTAAAGAAAATAGATATTGAAGTGACATATTAAAGTAAATGAATGTTCCCAATATATATTATATATCCGACGAATATATTGAATTCTCCTTTTACTTTATAAACTGAAATAAAGCAATGAAATTTAACCTGGTAAAGGGTTAATTAACAAAATAAACTTCCCAATAATGGACTAACCAAAGAGAGCAAGAACAATGGGCATAGAAATTCTAACAATCCAATACCCATAATGGAAAAAAAATTGATTTCTACCCAAAGAAAAATGTCTAGAATTGTGCGGTTTTTTTGCCACAATTCGATTCATTTCATTGCTTTTAGTCCAAGTCAATCGGTATAGCGAATAGAGATAGATTCACTAAAGAGCATCTGAATATATCGCTATATCAATATGATGTTTACGTTTCTTTGGAAAATAAAATAATGGAAAAAAGAAATTAAAAAACCGAGAAAATCGTTTCAGTTTTTCTTCTTATTTTTTTCGTTTACCCACCAAATAATATCGATCGGATCGGATGTATTTTACCTGAAAAAACTCTTTTAATCTTAATTATTGGTTTACTGTAAAATAGATTTATTACCTCTAATGTTAAGAAACTTTCGGTAAATTTATTCGTTCGAATTGATTAATTTCCTCTGAACATCTGAATTAAACTTCAATTTCCCAATACATTTTAATTCAAGTATATTTATATCGACAATGTATCTAATTTTATATGGAAACTTATTCATTACGGTTACGGAAAGTTTTATGTTTCGGGGAAATTCTGTGGTTAAATAAATCAGTTCACCAAAAGAAAAACTTTACATTGTGACAATAAATGATTATTATACAAATTTTTTAATTAGGATAATCTCATTAAATCGCATATAAGGTGATTAACGAAAATCGTAAATTTTATATCCGCGGTTCAGTGGGATTTTTTTTTTTAGGGAAGAAAAACCAGAATAATTTAGAAAAGTAAATCCATTTTAAGACAAAATAGAAAACCGACAAAAAAATCAATAGACCATAGCGAATATTGACTTAAGACGTTTCTGGTTTTTCTTTCAAAATCCTATGAAGCATATCGATATATTTATTGCTAATTTTCTTAAAATCTAATTTGTAATTATAGAAAAATCGTTGCTTACAAAATAATGGTTGAATATACCTATAACTATATACTATGGATATAAGATAATTAGACGTTTCATTTAGGATTAGAGAATAAATTTCTCTACGTTAACCCTTTAGGATTTCGGAGAATATTTAAAGATAAAACGGTGAATAAATTCGATAATACAGCTACTGAATTTTAAATTTCTTTAATACAAAAAAAAAAAAATAATTGTACCAATTAACCTGATTGCGGTCAATGATTTAAAGGTCAGTAATTGGTTGATCACGATTTTCATGTTTTTTTTTTCTTTTTACCTAATATACATTTTTGCGAAATGCAATTCCGTTTGAAAAAGAATTTACCCAACTGGAAATATTAAAAAAAGCTGTGAATTCTAATGGTTTGGCTCCAACTCAAATAGAATTTGAGAAAATCAAATAGAATTGTATATTTACCATTGTAACCAAAATTTATTATTTTTTTTGCAGCATTTTTCTGTGAAATGTAAATGTGAAAAATGTTAATTGAAGCGACTGATTTTATGTTAACTGTTTAATGAGACAAGGTGTAAATAATGCAAGACATTGGTTTTTTTTTATTAAACATTCAACTTTTTTATTTAAATCCGTGTCCAGAAATATCAATAGATGAATAAAGATTACTGATTTTGTAGATTTTCTATTGGTTTTACTTATTTTAATTTATTTCCTCAATTTAACTGCATTTTATAATTTAATGATTTGGAATTTAATCTTTTAGATGGGTTGGGTATGATATATTTTTTGGATGATAGTTCGTAGATAGGTTAAAAGAATTTCTAGATAACCATTAAAAGAAATTGGTATTTTTACGAGTAAAAGAGAAGTAATGAAATAAAATCATCATCAATTTTCTAACTTATCATTAACTAATTGTAAGAAAATGATGTAATTACTAATTTTTTTTTTTACAGTGACAGAGTGATCATGTTAATCGGCTTACAGAGAATAAATTAAAGATTTTTACGGCGAGAAAATAATTGAAATAATATCCATTACAACAATTTCAATAAAAGTTAATTTAAAATTAATTTCAAAATGTTTGTTTAAGTCAACTAATTTTCTTAAATAAATATAATAGGTACCTATCTCTTAATTGAAATTTTGTAAAATAATTTTGTATTTTTACCCAACTCTAGGTAGGCGACAATGGAATCATAATTTCGTATTCTTTTTAAAAATAGACGAATTTCATAAAAGTTAAAATATTTTATAAAAACTCTTAAAAAACTCCTTTTTTCTAAAAAAAACACTTAATTTAAAAAATAAAATTGGAATTTTCCATTTTCATTGATTTGTTCTCAAATGATCAAATGAACAAATTATTTTCCCGAAAATTAAAAAAAATCAACCCCTAATTTTTGGTAGGAGTGAAAAATGAAAAATTTCTACTTCTACGTTTTTTACGGATCGTTCTGTACAAATACGGAATTGTCTTCGAGACATGAGAAATCTAATTACTCAGAATTGTTCTCAAATAATCAAATGCACAAGTTAAATTTTGAAAGTTTTAAAAAAATCAATCGATTTTTAAGAAATTAACACAAATCGCAAAATCTTTGAGTTTGCTCGTAATTAATAATTTTATTTTCCAAAAATCTTTTTTAGGATATGGAAAATCTAATTACGCGGAATTGTTCTCAAATAATAATTAAATGAACAAATTAAATTCTGGAAATTAAAAAGAAATCAACCCCCGAATTTTGGTAAGGGGTGAACTATCGGTTTTTAAGAAATGAGAACCATTTGCAAAATCTTCGATTTTGCTTGTAATTAATAGTTGAAATTTCCAACAATTTTCTTCGGGATTTGGGAAATTTGAAAACGTAGACTTGTTCTAAAATATTCAAACACCCAAATTAAATTTTCACAATTTTAAAAAAATCAACCCTCCAATTTTGGTAAGGGGTGGAATATCGATTTTTAAAAAATGAGAACCTTTTGCAAAATCTTGGATTTTGCTTGTAATTAGTTAATAATTTGTATTTTCCAAAAATTCTCTTCTGGACATGCAAAGAAATCTGATTACGCAGAATTGTTCTCAAGTAATCAAATGCACAAACTAAAGTCTCGAAATTAAATCCCGCGAAAATTAAAATCGAAATTAATCAACCCGCGAATTTGGGAAAGGGGTGAACTGTCGATTTTTAAGGAATGAAAATCTTTCGTAAAATCTTCGATTTTGCTTGTAATTAATAATTGAATTTTCCGAAAATTTACTTCGCGACATGGTAAATCTGATTACGCAGAATTGTTCTTAATTAATCAAATGAACAAATTAAATTCTCTAAATTCTTAAAAAATCAACCCTCGAATTTTGGAAAGAAGTGAAATATTGATTTTTAAGAAATCAGAGACTTTTGCAAAATCTTGGATTTTGCTTGTAATTAATAGTTGAATTTTCCAAAAATTTTCTTCGGGACATGGGAAATCTGATTACGCAAAATTGTACTCAAATAATAGAATGAACAAATTAAATTCTCTAAATTCTTAAAAAATGAACCCTCGAATTTTGGAAAGAAGTGAAATATCGAATTTTAAGGAATGAGAACCTTTCGCAAAATCTTGGATTTTGCTTGTAATTAATCATTGAATTTTCCAAAAATTTTCTTTGAGACATGGAAAATCTGATTACGCAAAATTGTACTCAAATAATAAAATGAACAAATTAAATTCTCTAAATTTTTAAAAAATCAACCCTCTAATTTTGGAAAGAAGTTAAATATTGATTTTAAAGAAATCAGAGACTTTTGCAAAATCTTCGATTTTGCTTGTAATTAATAATTGAATTTCCTAAAAATTTTCTTCAGGACATGGGAAATCTGATTACGCAGAATTGTTCTTAATTAATCAAATGAACAAATTAAATTCTCTAAATTTTTAAAAAATCAATCCTCGAATTTTGGAAAGAAGTGAAATATCGAATTTTAAGGAATGAGATTCTTTCGCAAAATCTTCGATTTTCCTTGTAATTAATAGTTGAATTTTCCAAAAATTTTCTTCGGAACATGGGAAATCTGATTACCCAGAATTGTTCTCAAATAATTAAATGAACAAATTAAATTTCGATTCTAATTTTCCAATTTTCAAGAAACTCTTATTCTGATCATGATTTCCAAGGAATTCCCAAGAAATTTTTCAATTCTCATAACGTTGTCGAATTTTGGAGAAGTTTTAATGAACATTTTTAACTGAAAATTAAACTAATTATAGTCCAGTCATTATAGTAAGTTCACCTCGGAATTCGAGATACCCAGCTGTAAGTCTGTAAATACTTGTATATTGACATCCTAAAAGTTGTCTCAAAACCTACATATGGTAGGGTGTACGCAACTATTAAATTTCAAGGTCAAAGGTCACAAAAAT
>JANTOP010022261.1:0-12964 GCA_027564815.1 Symmerus nobilis | reverse complement strand
TTAACTTATAAAATTAATAATATTAAACAATATTTTAAATTTCCTATAATTTTAATAGTGAAAATTTTATTCTATTATGGTAAAATTAGGTAAATCATAAAAAAATCGTTCGTTCGTTCGTGTTCTTGTGGAATCGCCTTAACATCTATTCCGAAGCAAATATACCTACGCTGGAAGTTTTCTGCTCCGCTTCTCAGACAGAGCTTGTTAGCAGAGTGTAAAAGGGAACGTGGGTATTAGGGTTACAGTGCACTTTGCTAGTAATCAATCTATTAGCTGGTAATAAAGAATGATTCCGGCTATAATTGCTGAGTTCAGTGGCGTGCGGTCAATATCTCCATAAGGTGTGTACAATTTTGAAGAACTTACTACCTTTATTAGTTTCATTGCATTTTGTTTCGTACTTTTAAATGCACTTCCAATGGCCAGGACTTTCCGAAAATAAATGATTATCTTTTGAAGTTATTTAAAAAATACAAATTTGTTAGATAACCCTTTAACTTTTTTATCTCATTACCTCTATTAAACCATCCCTTCAATGCGCTGTAAGTGAAGTTTTAAAATTTTAAATTGCCCAGGAAATTATATCCAATTTTCGGAAAAGTTGTCTTTTGAATAACCACGCCTTACTTCAACCCTTGCCAAAATTCGAGGGTTGGTTGTTTTTTAACTTTTATAAATCAATTAATTTATCTGATGATTAGTAAACAATACTGCATTCTACTCATTACATTTGCCAAGTCCGGAAGAAAACTCGCGAAGAATTCAGTTCGTAACGTAAAGAAAATTACAAGGGAAATTTACTCTTTATATTCGATTAATTAAATTCTAATTAAATAAGTTTTATTAGAAAAGATTAAAGAAAGCCTTCAGTTTGAGATTTGTTTTCATCCGAATAATTAAATTTAATTAAAATTTTAAGTTTTCCCAAAAAAGCTTTTGAAATATTTGAAAGCTCAAAGAAAGCTTCAAGCGTCGGATGTAATTTGATGTGTCGAAATCTATTTTTCTTCCAAATATTTTACTGCAACGAAATTTCGAATTTTCTCCAAGAAGCCCAATTAAAGTCACCAAAGTTCATTCAGAGCTTTTGATACAAATTATATTTTTATTTACTTGGAACCTACTTTTCATTGGATTTCTGAAAATCTGAAATTTCCCACCAAAAGCTTTTCTTAATCGGAAAAGCTCAAAGAAAGCTTAAGCTTGGAATTTGATTTTATACGTTTTCTATCATATTTTTATGCCAAATAATTTTACTGCAACGATATTTCATATCTATTAGATAGCCTATTTCAAATAGGCTTCATTGAAGTCCCCAAAGTTCACTGAGAGCTTTTATATTTACTTTAATTATATTTTACTTTGGAATCTACTTCTCATCCGATTACTGAATTTTAAATCGAATTAGAAATTTACCTCAAGAAGCCTTTGACAAATTGGAAAGCTTTAAGTTCCGAATGTAACTTCATTCCAGATTCCAAAAATTTTAGAACTTTTTTTGGAATTAGATAATTTTGGGCAAAATTTCATCAAAATTTGAAGTCGAGTTGAAGTTGAAAGTTAAAAAAATTAAAAGGAAATTTCGGAAAATTTCAAGAAAATCAACAAATCAGTCAGTTTTTGAATGATTTTGTTTAATTGAACTTCAATTTAACTTCAATCAAGACTTATGAGAAATTGGATCATATTTCAGGTATGCTCTGCGCCTTCTGCGCATTAGTCTGCACGCCACTGATGCACGCAGTCATATAACATATTATGTATACAGTTTGACATATAAATTGACAATTAAATCTTAAGATTTGTCAAGATTGAAAAAACAAATCGATTCATTAATTTTAGGCCAACAAAATGAGAGAGATTTTAAAATTTGATATTTCTCTTTACAAAAATAAGGCCAACTCTTCGGAAAATTATTAATAATAATTATTTCAGGTAAAATAATTTTAAGGGTAAGAATTGTGCCTCAAATTCTAAATTCAAAAAGTAATAAAAGCACTTTAATGATTTATTTTTATGATCTTCCTGCGGTTTTTTCTATTTCCCATATTAATTTAAATTATTTTCATTTCATTATTAATTTAAAAAAATACCCGTAGTGGTAGGCGCTGAGCATTCCGTCTTTAAGATTTGAAATAAAGCATCGCCATATAACCACATTCATTCATTTTAGCTGCTGTCTAGCAGGGCCGGCTTGGTGGGAATGGTGTCGAAATTCCGAGAAATATTTTAATAAATTTATTCTCTTCTACCTCGACAATATGTTATGGTGATTTGGAAACGGGATCGATTTAATGAAATATCTACTTTCAAAAATCCTTAATTTTCCTGAACTAAATGTTTTAAATAAATTTGTTGAAATTTTACTTGTCCATATATTTTTAAGTTAAAGTAGTTAATGTGTATCTGATTTTTTAAATTATTAATGTCTTAGTCCTCGCAAATCGTCGTGCACCGCGCCTCGCAAAATACCAAGGCGGGCCTGGCTGTCACCTAAATTTGTTATGGAAGGTTACAAAATTCCGAGGAAAGCATAGCATTAACTATGCAGTTTGTTAAAATTGGTACTGTGAATACTATACTGGTAATTCAATGAGCCATGAATTGTTATGGGCGAACTATCTGGCATAGCGAAAACTAACTGTTGCTCGAATCGAAAAATTCTTTTACTAGGTCAGTGGTATGACTTGGAAAGGGGGAGGGGGGCAGTGGCGTGCAGTCAACATTTCCAAGAGGTGTGCAGAATTTTATGACCCCTTGACAAATTGTTACAACCTTTATCCCAGAAATTGCCTAACATTGTTTAGAAAAAGTGTCTAAGAAACAATTGGCAGCTCGTGTAGTAGATTCTCTAAAGATTAGATAGAATTATATGAAATGACATTTAATGTTAAGCTTTCTAAGAGCTTTCGAAATTATTGAAGCTTAATTTTCGGACAATTTGAAATTTCGTATAAGGACCGTTATTTGGATAAATTGATTTTGTAAAAATAAAATTAAGTTCGAAACTTAAGCTTAGAATGGTTTGATAAAGTTTTTGGCAAAAACTTCGTATTTTATTTAAATTAAGTGAATCTTGTATAACTTGTCCTGATTTATACTCAACTATGTTTCACAAGTTTTCTGGGAAATCGGAACTGATTTTACAAGATTTTCCTGGATTTTTCTCAGAATTTCTTCTGACTCATTCTCCACTTTATTACTATAATCTGTGTTTTAACCGACTATTTCTAGACGTTTATTACTTTATTCTATTACATTTTCGATTTGCTGACAATCTTTGATATTTTAGGCTTTTTTACAGCCAAAATTCGGGAGACTTTAGAGAAAAAGTCGGGGAGAAATTGTTAAAATTCCGAAAAGTCGATACGAAATCGGGAAAAGTATAGAATAGGCAGGAAAATGTCGTTAAAATATAATAAATTAATTTAATGTAAAAACGGTATCAAATGTAAATCTTAAATGTATAGCTTTATTAGATTTATAAATGACATTTCATTTAAATTTAATTAATTTAATCAAAAATTGGTTCGGGAATGAAAAAAAAAATGGGATTTTAATTATTAGGCCCCGATAAGCACTTTCAAATTTTTTCAGAAAATTTTAGATTTCGTTATTGAAATAGAAAATCGATTTCAAAACGTATTTATTTAAATCTGAAATATAAAGCTTCATTAGAGATTTTAATTTACCACGGAGCTTTTTAAGGAAAGTTTCCAATTTCATTGAAATTCATTTTTTAGGAGATAAAATAGATTTAATAATGAATAAAATAATATTTTAATTAAAAGCTTTGGATAAGCTTTTGAAAGTTTCTGAAAGCTCTTTTCAGACAATTTTAAATTTCAATGGCATTAAATTATTGCGATAGAAAATATATTTTAAAACGTGTAACTTTAAAGCCGAAATTTAAAACTTTCTTAGCGCTTTTGATTTCATCACAAAGCTTTTAAACGAAAATTTCGAAATTTATTTAAATTTAATTTTTGGATTAAAAATTAAATTCCATTCCAACTTAATTAATGTTTTAAGATGATTAAGATTTAAGATTAGCTTTTGTAACTCTCTTGAAGCTTTTTTCAGAAAGTTTTAAATTTCAATGGCGGTAAATTTTTAGGATAGAAAATAGATTTGAAACATATAACTTTAAAACCGAAATGTATAGCTTTCTTATTCGTAATTCGTAATTTTCAAGTCCTTTTCTATGACCATTACTGTACATATAAACTATTTTCTAATATATTTGATTGTCTGTTCTCTCTTTTATGTTATAAATCATAAAAATCAATGCGTGGGTCATTTCAAAATCCTATGTGGGTCAGTGTCTGACTCGCGGAACATAGGTTCCCCATCACAGATCTAAATGATGATGATGAAACAGAAATGGCTTCTTCGACAGATACATATGTGTCATTCCACCAAATAAAATCATTTTTACGGGGCGACCCCCGCCGATTTTGTTCAAACTTGTGCGAGAAAAATAATTTTTTCCACTTTAATTGAATTATAAAAGGTCTTCTGTGACGTATGAAAAAAAAATGAATATTTTAATTGAAAGCTAAGAATTTTTCCTAGAATAAGCTGTCTTTTCTAAATTTTAATAAAAAAGTTTTTTGCTTCAAAAAAAAAATTAAAAAATTGAGAAATAAAAAATTTTAAAACTTCAAAAAATCATAACTTCAAAATCGCTACATACTAAGAGCTCAAATTTTCAGGAAATTTTTTTTATAATATAGAGAACATATTCACAACAATGATTTTATTTGGTGGAATGACACATATGTATCTGTCGAAGAATATTTGGAATTGATATGTAAATGTTAGGCATATAAGATACCTTCACCTTCGATGAAATTGTCGTTAGAAGTTGAGTTTGGACAGATGACTAAACTTTTTATTTTAAATTCACTGATACCGAATATAATATCTATGTAATGAACATAATGAACCTATATTTAGAAAGCCCGCACATTTTCTCTATAAATAAACCATCGACTTGCGTGCATATTGCCCGCCGCTGTCGATCAATCTCTCTTATATTATAGCATAATATAAATAAAGAATAATCTCTATGGGAAATAACAATAATAAAATAATAAAAGAAATGAACAGCTGATATTTACTTGATGCGGAACTTTTTTATTCCTAACATACCTTCTCCAATAGTTTATTTGGTAATTTGAGGCCACGCAAACGATCCTCTAATCCTTGACCAAATTTTTGTAGACCGGAAAATGTCCAATCGGCTGCTAATTGAGTCCCATCGAGCACTTCTGGTTTATCACCGTGCATTAATATATTGAAATAGGCTGGTGATGGTTCGGCACCTGAGTAATTATTAAACGAATCAATTAAGAACAGCGAAACCGTTCGAGATTAATGTCTCTCAAATTCGTACTCACCAGTTCTCAACGAATTTTCCGTGTACTCATTATCGGTTAAGTAATTTAGTATTGTCGATTTACCGCCACTCCAGGGTCCCATAAATAAAACCAATGGTTTGGAGAAAATTTCCGGATCACCGAAATGTCGATTACTCAAATCCCGATACTTATATAGTGTTTCCAATGGTTTTATTGCACTTTCATAGATTCGTTTCAGATCCCGCAGTATAATATCGGCTTGACGATTGATCGCCAATTCCCTTTGTTCCGACTCATTGTCCAAATGTAATAATTCAGAAATGTGGCTGCGATCACGTAAATTCGTTGGAATTTGAAATTCCTAAAAAATTTTATTAGAGTGTGAGAAATAAAGGTAGAGGTAGGGTAGAGAGAGAGAGAGAGAGAGAGAGAGAGAGAGAGGGAGAGAGAGATAGAAGGAGGAAGATATTATTTGAATCAACAAAAATACAAATTTGATAGAATATTTACCATTAATAAATCATCTTCGGGGAATGATTCACCCGATTTATTATTTTCTTTACTATCATCATTTGTGTCGTTCTCCCTGCTATCTTCTTTACTATCGTCATCTTTTTCATCCTCTTTACTATCATCATCATCTTTAGCGTCCTCTTTACTATCATCATCAGCTTTGGTATCTTCCTTACTATCGTCATCGTCTTTGCTATCATTATCATCTTTGCCATTCTCTTTACTATCATCATTATCATCTGCTTTTACGTCTTCTTTGCTATCATCATCATCTTTTCCGTCCTCTTTACTATCATCATCAGCTTTAGTGTCCTCTTTACTATCATCATCATCTTTTGTGTCTTCTTTGCTATCATTATCATCACCAGCTACTTCCTTGCTGTCATCATCATCTTTAGGATCTTCTTTACTATCGTCATCGTCGTTCGTATCGTCTGATTTATTATCATCTTCATTTGAATCATCATCTACATCACGTTTTTCTCTTGCTGCATTCTGATCACTATTTGATTCCTGTTCTACCCTTTCTTCAACTGCTTCTTTGCTATCATCATCCTCTTTGGTATTATTTTCATCGGAATCATCATCAGCTTTTTCATCTGAATCATTATCGGCATTCTCCTTGCTATCATCATCACCTACCTGGTCAACGGCTGGCTTGTTTACATTTTCTTTTGAATCGTCATCATCATTATCTTCATCTTCTTTCGAATCGTTATCGGTCGTTTCCTTTGATTGATCATCATCGATCTGTTGTTCACCTTGTTCTTTTGATGATTCGTTCGAATCATCATCGGCCGATGGTTCATCGGTGTTACCTTCCTTCTCATTACTATCATCATCGGCATCATCATTCTTATCGTTGTTATTTTCATCACTGTCATCATCATCGTCGTCATTGTGATTGGGTCCCGTATCCGGACTATCCACTTCCTTACTATCCGTTCCACCTCCATCGTCATCATCATCATCATTATCATCTTCTACTAAGCCATCTAAATGAGAAGATTGAATATTATTGGATTTCGGGAGAATCAAACACAACATAAATTACCAGTCGGATCTCCTGATTTCATTTCATGTAATGCCTTCTCGATATACGGTCTACATTCTGTTTCTGATGGAGTATCTGCATTTACTTGACTATCTGTACGGAGGAGATTAAATAGGAGGAGGTTAGATTTTTTGGTTTTCTTTTCATTTTATGATTTTATGTCGAGGAAACTTTCAAACCTACTTAACGGGTTCGCCTGTCTACAGACTCAAGGGCCCAATGATTTTAGTTACGACGTTCCGCTAATGATTCTTAATTCCGAACATTTTAACTTGATTATTTCCTTCATTACTAAAGTTTTTCCTTTGCCAAGAAATTTAATTTAATTTTTTTTTATTTTTTCTCTTTCATGAAAAACATGAAATTGCATACTCGGGATCTATGCAAATTCGAATAGCGCATGTGAATTACGCTATACCGTTTAGTTTATCATCGGCATTTTTCATTTGTGCGTGGTTTTGCTTTTAAAAATATACATGCATGCAGTGTTGATAATCGTAACTGCCGAATCGGTGGTAATAATTCTCTGAATGGGGTTTTTAATTAATTATAACAGCAGAAATTAGGTTAAATCGATCACATTTTGTCCTGACTGCCTCTTATTTTAATAAAAATCACAGGATTTGGGTGGAATGGAGAAATATTTGACGCGATTTTTTTTTGTTTGCGCATTCGACGACTTTGTTCCGACGAGATAGTTTTAGTTCTCTAGATCATCGGATGCATGTAATTTTTACTGGTTACTTGCAAACTTGCGAACTTGCACAATTTGATTCTAATCTGTTTCTTCTGGGCACACTGTCTTCTTAGGCACGTTTCCTGGAAATTTAGTCTTTGTAAAAAGTTTAGTCTTAGTCTAGTAAACTTTCCCTGTCAAGTATTCCTGTAGTCCTTAGAATGGTTAAGTAGCACGTCAGAGAAACCAAAATATGAATTACTCTTGCTCAAAATTTGATTGAAATACCAAGAACACGATTAGGTTGGTCGTCCATTAGCACCGTACTCGACCGACCTAGTACGGGCGACCAGGTCGTATGCAATAGACGCACACCATTGGTTTCTTATGTATTGGGATTAGTCGGCCGTACTCGGCGACCACTTAAGCAGCCCAGTACGGTGCTAATGGACGACCAGCCTTAATGTATATATTTCTTTTGATTACTTTTTTGTTTGGCATTGCCTACTATTGTAGTACTGTGTTATGTTGTTCGTGTTATGCTTGATTCATTACCATCTTGATAATTTTATTCGAATTTGGAGTAGTGACGTATATAATACAGATTAAATTTTATTCTACCAGTTATGATGACGTATGTTCTTACCGCTCAAAATTCAATATTGGAATTGTGCATTTCGAGCCCAAATTATTCAAATGTCTCATTCTACCTTTATCTTCTGTTTTATATGGGCGACTGGTATACGGGAAGAGACCCTAAGCTATTTTGTATTTTGATAAGGAAACTTGACTAAAGATTTGTGAAACTTAGTTTGTTTCCAAAAATTACTGTTCGGGTTGAAATGATTTGTATATCAGCACTGTATGTGCATATATTATACTGTATATTAGGATATGTAATTGTAATATTTATATTACAAATATATTATATAGGTTTCGAGGCACCTGTTCACCTATCATCCAATATATTAAATGAATTCTTATGATCTACCTACATATTTAACATATACTGTAATTGCAATATTTTTATTTTAAATCTTCATATCATAGTTTTCTAATGATCAGATTAACTGATTAGATAAATTAGACGATGGTCAACAGTTTTTAAAAACAGATTTGGTGGATGACGTGTCGCATAAATACCGCGGTTACGTATGTAAGTTTGTCGAATAGACTGGTGGGTGGGCTTTTTATGATATTTGTCTCATTTCAAGGTCATAATTATGACGTACTTATAATCTGTCAAGGTTTTGAAAAAATTGAATTGTTTCTACATTATTTTAGAATCAAGTAGTAATAGCATAATATTTATGTAGGATTATATATTATTAAAAGCTTATTGCTTTTAGAGATCTTTATTAAGACTAAATTATTTCCATATATTTCTTCCCTTTTATACTTTTGAATTTTCCTTTATAGCTTACTGATATCATTTCTAATTTATTGAATACAAATATCTATGAACAGTAGATATTTCTATTCCCACATTTATATGAATTTAAATTTCAGATTAGCATTGTTTTCCATCCCGCAGAAGTTTTGTTTTTGAGGATTTTGTTGTTGATATATAAATTAACATATATCAAAGGGCTGTTCTCTGAAATCATATGTAATTTTTCCAATATTTAGATACGAGTTTCGGTGACGGACGTGACACGATATGGGTGTTTGTATCATTAACATAACCTAATAATTTATTTACCGCTCCAGTAAAATACGTGTATTATTGTATGTCTTTTATCTATGGCCAGCAATTTCATAAAGTATGCTCGCAGCTAGGGTTTCTGAAAACTCGGTTTTTCAGGACTCGGCGAGTTCGAGTCCAAATTATTGAAGGAGTCCGAGTCTAAATGAAAAATTAAATTCTTTTTGGATTTTTGAATTTTACTAGTTTTTTTACACATTGCTGCGGAACATTTTATTATTCGTATATAATACAATATTCAATGTATAATTAACAGATGAGTCTCGCGTCTCACTGTTAACTCGGCTGCCGGAGCCCAACGCCGAGACAACCACGGCACTTTTATTCTTTAGTATAGAAAAACAAACAATCGAAAGGGGTCGTGCAAGAAGCCATACGATAATAATCCATACGAGAAAAGTGCCAGAAGCTATATAGTACATTTCGGACTTCTATGGTTTATTAAACTTTAAAAATTCAATAAGACCTACATGACTACTTTCACTTTCTTTCCGTATGACTTCAGGCACTTTCCATAGTGCAATAAGCCGATATGGCTGCGGGAGGGATAGTAATTTAGACCAGGCGAATTGAATTTACATTGAAAAGGGGAAATTTGCTTTGAATAATAGGATTTTGCAAATATAGGATATTTTCCTTCATATAAAGACGATCAAACTATTTTTACCTTGCAAAATCTTATTTTAAAAGACAAATGCCTATCACCCATTTTTAACAGTGGAAAAAATTTGCAAGTTCGCCTATACACGAAAGATAATTCAGGCGCGCGAATTATCTTGGTACTAAACTGTACGGTTTAAAATTTTTGAAATCAAATAAATTAATTTATAAATTAATTTGAGTACATTTTCTTTTTAATTTTCTTGGCACAACCACAAATTTCAGTTGAAAATATTATAAAATTTTAAAGACTCGGACTCGGCGAGTATTTGGGTCGAGTCCCGCGTCCGAGTAATTGCCCAAATACTCGGCGAGTACGAGTCGAGTCGAATCGAGTCCAGAAACCCTACTCACAACAGATATTGGAGGGAATTGTAATTATTTATTGAGGCAATTTTATTTTCAAAATGACCGTAAATATTATGTGAAGATTTTGCTATTTAGGAGATATTAACAATTTATGTATTATTCAGACGACTGCCGACTATTCACATAATACGGAAAAGGTTACGGATAGAGAAAACCAACTAATTTGGCGATATCGAGCGGAAAACGTCTGTAGAGTAGTATTTAAAGAATTGTTAGAGGCTCCGGATATTTCGAAACTGCAAATCTACAGTTACGCGAGAAATTGGCTAATACGATATAGATTTGACCATTTTCACGGTTTTTGAGACAACCCTAGCAATAAGATGTCAAGAAATGAATCAACTTATGGTATAATCTGAACAACGACGTAATGTGGAAGCAACAGTGCCGGTATTAGTCTTCTTGGCGCCCTCGGGCAGATTACTTCAGGGCGCCCCTATTGAATTGAAAATGTGACTGGTACTAAACAAAAATTCGATTATGTCCATGGAGGAAACCAATATAAGATTGGTTTATTTATTTATAGTCATGTGTGAGTCATTGTGCTTAGTTTTGGTCTGATCTCGGGCGTGCCTCCAGCGCCCCAACCATCCTGGCGCTCTCGGGCGGTGCCCGACCTCGCACCCCCTATAGGTCGGCGCTGGGAAGCAATACGTTGTTTTGAACTGTTTTGAACCATATTTTTGGAAGCTTTTTTTGAAACGATGTTCCTTTGGTGTAGTGGTGTAATTATTTTTGACGGGATGGTAGTGTTTGATAGGAGAAATCCATCTATACGCATGTAACGATTAAGATAACACTACTCAACAAGATTTTTCGCAACGAATGCCGATAACATTAAAAGTAAAAGTATGTATAGTAAAATTTTCCGTAGAATCCGAATATCCTAATAATTTGTTTCGATTATATTTTAGTTTTGGCGAGAATTCTATTCGCATCGCCCTGTGTTTCTAATCGCATCGCCCGGTGTTTTAGAAAACCTTGCCTTGCCGAAAACGAGGAGGACGACAGATTACTAAAATCTGAAACACAAATGTGTTTCGGCAATTTGCTAAGTCCAAGTAACGTACCATGTAAATAAGTGGGGGTTTTTCCAATAGTTCTATTAACCATTCATCATAATGTAATTTCTAGAAGAAAGTTTGTTGGAACTTTCAATTATATATTAATTTATACCTACTCTAATCACCTTCATACGTCATACACGTACTTATTCGTTGTGTCTCCAAAGTTCGGCGCAATTAAAGGCCACAGATTAACGCTTAATGTATAAAGCATGCTTTATTGTCAAGCAGAGTTATAGGATTTTACTACACAAATTATTATATATAATAGTAATTGTAAATTTATGTTAGCGAATCATATGACTATTGAGAAACAACACCCCAGGTAATTCTTCGATACTCATTTACAGTTATTTGAATAATTACTATTTTGGGGGCATTATTGGACCTCCAAATTATTTAACACATTTTTGTGTTGATTTTAATAATTTGTTGTCCTTTATTGAGAAAACTGTGTTTTAGGCAATTAAACTACATAGTCAATTCCTATTCTTATTCCTAGAATTAGAAGTAAATTTTCTCGAGAATTCTTGCGAGTCACAACGGATTGCTGTACTGTGGGAAATTGATATTCGAGCTCGGAACTTCACGTGCCATAAATATAAAATGACAAAAATGCGATTACCATGTGACACCCTTGTTAGGCTTGGAGCATCGGAAAATGAAAGATATCAGGCAGTCTATTTTCTCTAACCCCATCTCAAATACCCACGGGCTTGTCTGCGGGGATTTGCTTATCCGGTTATATTTGGTATTGTGGAAAGCTAATTGAGAAGAGTAGACACTTACATTTAGGGGAAACGTACACAACGATTTTTCAAGTTTACTTATTATATTTTAGTATAGTTTTATAACTTTATTATCATGTACTTTAGTTCTGTTTTGTTTATTCTGCAATCCAAGGTGTACAGAATTTGAATTATATACCTATCAGAAGGGTCTCCGAATCCATTGATTGAATTAAATAAATAAATAAATAAAAAAAACGAGTAAAATTTGTTGTTAAGAGAACGGAGAAAGAAGAACATCAAACGATGAAACCCTCCAGCAGTGGAGGAGAAGTGTAAATCAATCTATAATACATTTCATAGTAACGGAAAGTTGTTTACCATTTATCCAAGTGTGTTCACTGACCAAGTAAGCGCCTGTACGACATGATTGTGTTTTACGCCCAAAAGATTTATATGGGGCATGAAAAGGCCAAACACGAATTACGAAATGAATTAGAATGGGGAAAGGGTAGGAATAATTGGTTGGATAAATACTCTGATAATATGCGGGACATCGCACCATAAGTCACATGCAGACAATAGATCACAAAACCAGATAGACCATGTACACAGAATTCGTTGTTCAGATACTACCATACATGAAATGAACAATAAGGTAGTTCGATTTTGTATGAAAAAATTAAAGTTGTTTTTTTCAAAAAAGAGGGGGTCTAAAAAGTTACGAAATATTGTTCTCATAACTTTTGGGAAAAAAAAATTTTTAAAAAAATAATGTTTAGAACTTGCATCAAAGTGATTTGTAAATTATTGACACTTTTTTGCAAGA
>JANTOP010022250.1:0-12967 GCA_027564815.1 Symmerus nobilis | reverse complement strand
CAAATACGGTCTGACAATAGCGCAGTATAAACTTTTTAATGTGTATGGATCCTTCATTTCTTTTGCGCATCTCATTAAAAATCCAAAGACTGAAAATGATTTTGAGACGATGTAATCGTAGTGAGCTATGAAGGACAACTTCTCATCGAATAAGACGCCAAGGTCACGGAATTCCTGAACTTTATTCAGGACAACGTTGTTAATACAATAACGGTTCAAGTTTACGGTGGAAGCTCATGTACACACATTTCTTGACATTGAATTCCAAATTATTTTGTTTACACCAATTAGTTAACAAATTAATGTCTTCTTGCAGTAATGCACAATTATTAATGTTATTAATCGAGGAATAAATTTTAAGGTCGTCAGCATACATAAGACAATTAGTGTGTCTTCATATATTTGGGATATCGTTTAGGAATATAAGAAATAAGAGAGGACCTCAATGGCTACCCTGTGGAACTCCAGGCCTAACTAGAAATTTTTGGGACTTATGATTACATAACTACTCTCACCAACTGGAAACGGTTGGTAAGATAAGACTCTATCCAATCTAGTAATGATGAGCGTAGGCCTACAACGCGTAATTTCTCAATCAGAGAACCATGATGAACTCTGTCAAAGGCCTTACGCATGTCTGTATACACTACATCTATTTGCCCACCATTTTCAATGGATTGTAATGCAAAATTGTAAACTGAACAAGTTGGTAGACGTTGACCTACCTTTTATGAACCCATGTTGTGATTGTGATATTATTTGTTTAACATGGGAGGATAATATATTACAGACCATTGATTCAAAGAACTTACCAAGAGTGGGAAGGACGGATATACCTCTATAGTTCGTAATATCATTTCTTGAACCTGATTTATGGATTGGAGTAATATGTGATAATTTCCAACGAGTTGGAAAAACTCCAGTTGATAGAGACTGGTTAAGTAACAAGCAAAGTCGCCAGTGAGTCTGAGTATCGTCGGATGAACAACGGTGATACAGAGTCAGGTCCGCTACCCTTGTTAACATTTAACTGATTAAGAGCTTCCTTTACATTTGCCACAGTCAATGTAATCGAGCCCAGATCGATGTTAGGAGTAGAATTGTTAATGACACTGGTAGCACAAGACAATGTCGAAGCACAAGATTCGTTGACATACACGTCTTGAAAAAAGGAAGCAAAAAGACTGCATATGTCACCGGGGCATTCTGCTACTTGCGAGTTATAATGCATCATGGAAAGGTAGCCAGTTGTTTTCCTTTTATTTTTTATGTGGGTCCAAAATTTTTTCGGATTCCCAATTCAATCTTTTTCTAAATTATCCAAATAGTATTGGTATGACAATCTCTGGCAAGACCTAAAGATCTTCCGGAGTGCAGCGTATCGTAGATAATCATTACGATTTTTCGTTTTACAATATCTACGATACGCAGCATTCTTTCGGTTCCGAAGGTTTACAAGAGGTTTGGGATACCATGGCGGGCGATTACTAGACATAATGCGCCTCTTTGGGACAAATTTTTCCAGGCCCTCTGATAGTATACAATAAAATACATCAACAAGTTTGTTCACATTTCCGACACATCTAAGGCGTAACGTCCAATCAATAGCATTAAAATAATTATTAAGACCTTCGTAGTTTGCTTTCTTAAAATCACACTCGTAGGAAGGAATATCCACTACAGTCGCGTCATATTTGGTGTTAAGTTTAATATCGATAGGATCATGATAGCGATCAACTTTAGACAGAGGGAAGTCGCTCTTCATAAGGCTGACATCATCAGGGCAACTTGACCAAGCATAATCTAGAATTCGACCCTGAAAGTTAACCACACGATTAATTTGGTTCAGATTTGCACTTAACATAGTTTCGATAATAACTTTTTCAGAAGATGATCTGACGTTGGTAGGCAACACAATATTACCAACGTCACTACTTACGCCTGGTAAGTTGAAATCACCCAATATGAGAACACTGTCGATAATGGAGGTTGATTTGGTGTAGTTGTAAATAGCTTGGCTATACGAATTGTATATGTCTTCAGGTGTACCTGGCGGTATGTATACCGAGCATAAATATAAATGTCTATCCTGAAGTTGTACTTTGACCCCGATTATCTCCAAATGCTCTGAATGGGCGATCTCAACAACCACGCCATGAAATCTGGAGTTTATGGCGATGGCTACACCGCCGCCATCCAATTTACTACTATCAAGTACAGATCTGTCATTTCTATAAAATATATAATTATCATTAAAAAGTTCAGCAGAATTGACGAAGTTACTTATAACATTACTCTCAGTTACGTCTACGTAATGTCTTCTCTCTTCAACATAGAAGACATTTCAAGCTAATGGGTTAGTGCTAGCTAAAACTTGCACTCCATAAGATTGGTTTGCTGCTCCATTAACTTGAGATGTGCAACCTTCATTAACCAGATTCTCAACCGTAATAAGAACATCAGCCACTGAAACTCCAGTTGCTCCGGCATATGCTCCATCGAAGTATCAGTGAAAATAAAGCTGTTGACAGGCCATATACCAGTTGTATTAAATGACAAAGTAATGTTTTTTTTTGTGCAAACGCTTTATGGTAAACCAGGTTTGCCAGTTTTGGTATGTCATAAATGGAAATGGGTTTTCCAGGGTTTGAGATCATAAGTTCATTGAAAGCTGCCTTTATAAATCGCCCATAAATAGCAACGTCCAACGGCTGTAGTTACTGAGAGCCATGTGGGGGTATTTGATAATTGTTATCCCGTTTGCTCTAGCTTATAAAATTGTATTTAATGTAATGTGACTGTCCAATGATTGTCCTTAACAGAAGAATTTTATTATCATTTGTGCACAATGTATGTTTTTCATGTGCTCTAGGACTTTAGGAAATATTGCAGAAGTCATCTAACCGGATTTGTTGCTCAAACCAATACTTCGCTGTGGAGCTCCGTTCAAGAACACGTCCTTATATTTTACATAATAGAATAGAATAAATAGAATTTAAATAAATGTGATAGGTATAATGATATGAAACTGATAACGGCTGTAACATTTTCCGGTCATAAAATTCTGCACATCTCATGGAGAGATGTTGACCGTACGCCACTGAGTAATAGATAAGTAAATAAAATAATGTAAAATTTAAATGAATAATTTTTATAAAAATCGGCACATTTGTGAAGTGCCCCCCCAACAAAGCAACTATGCGTGGAAAGATTATTTTATTTAAAGTCAAAGGTTTTTTAAGCGGCTTACTTAAAAGTGGCGATGTTTTTGTTGTTGTTTTGTCATGTAAAAAAATGTTTTTTTTTGTCGCAATTAACAAATTGGTTCTCTGCATTATATTGATTTTATTCCCAATTAAAGTTACTTTAGCAATCCAATTCATAATGCAGACTTATCGGGGGACTTAACACCAAATCTGTATGTCTGCGAAGACAAAGTAGGTTTCCATTCCTACATTAAAGGATGTACTGTATAAAGCAGGTTGAAGTCGAGATTACGTTCTTCGTTGATTTTTGGAACCCCAGCCAGCCAGTTCAGCTCTTATGTGGACACCTGTTGGCTGTTGGCCAAAAATAAAAACGATTGCCGGTAGCCAATTTACAAATTCAGCTAAATTGTTTTGTGCAACGTTTTAACAGAATAATAATAATTTATCCTCCTCAGTGTATTTTTAGTTTGTAATTTTTATCAATTATTTAATATTACGATATGCATTTGAATTTAAATGGCAAAATTGCCAATTCCATTTACCCATTGCCAGTTTTCCTGTTTTTTTTTTTGCACAGACAAAGTATACGGTAAATAAGAAGAAAAACATTCACATATTTATTTATGGGTGTTTCTGTTCTTCAATCCGCTTTATCTCCACATGTCTATCTTTATTTGTATAAAATTTATCGTTGGACTTTTGAAAAGAAAATTGCATTATTTGCACATCTAATTCGGAATCTTGATCTTTCATTTAAATTTCTGTGTATACGTATCGAGAGTAACTGTCAACTAGTTTTCTAAGCGACACTATAATTACTATACTAGAATCGTATAAAATAGATTTATTTATTAAATATGTTAACTACTAGGAACGGAACAGCAATCCATTTTTCAAATCCAAAGAGACTATATAATAGCCTACGGTTAATTTGGTAGAAATACTTTATAATGCAAATGGCAAAGATTAATTGATATAAGCAAAAATATAAATTAATTGATGCAGTGAAGGGGAATCCCTATCGGTTTTTTACCGAAAGTATGGCAACTGTCGTCTTTTTTACCGCTAGGTACGATATTTCGGATGTACGATTATTTCAGAATACTGTTCCCGCTAAAAAAAGAATTTATTGAATTTAATTCGGACACGGTAATTTGTAAAATATTTGAAAAAAAAAAACGTTCATCGGTGGGATTAGATCCAGCGATCTCGCAATTACTAAACGGGGTTCTTGCCACTGTGCCACGAACTCACTTATTATTTCGGTAACATAGAAGGCACATAAGCGGAGTGGAATTTTTCATTAATTAATTTCCCGGAAACGGCTGAGCATTGGGTCTTGCTACTTGCACCTGTTATGCTCTTGGTCATGCCCTACACGTCGTGTACCAAAGATGGATCGAATCGGTGATTCGTATCCTGCCCTCGTTAGATCTATAGGTAGAAATTTCCCAGCAATATTTAGGATTGCTAGAAGTCTCCAAATCTCGAATTAAAGTCGCCGAAACCGAGGCCTATTAATATAAATAAAGGCCGAGTTATTGTTTCAGAAGTTACATGATGTGTGGTTAAAGCTATATGTTTCCAAATCAATTGTTTCCTGTCCTGTCAACTAACAGTTAGTATTTATTTAATACAGACATATTGGAGTGACGTAGCCTTTCATACCGCCCTTTATTTTAAAAAAGTCGTAAATTATTGATTTTCAGAGAAATGAAAATATAATATATTTGCAAAATCTTCGATTTTGCTTGTAAGAATTCATTGATTGTTTGGACCACTAAATACCATTTAGTAAATGGTAAAATAAATACCATTTTTACCATTTGGGTAAATATGATATTTTCTAGAAATTTTCTTTGGAACATTGAAAATCTGATAACGGAGAAATCGTCTCAAACGATTAAGTGAACAAATTGGTTTCTGCCCAATTTTTTAAAAATCAACCTTCGAATTTTGGAGGGAGTTTCCGCAGGGCGAATTTTTTAACCGCCACTATTTCAAAAAGAAGGGGCTTTAATTTCGTGGGAAATTTCAAATTTCCAAATTTTAATTATATACAACTTAAGGGATGGTTTAATAGAGGTAATGAGATGAAAACCTTAAGAGGTTATCCCACAAAATGAATAAAAAAAATCGATTTTACGTTTGCCAAATCTTCGATTTTGCTTTGTATAATTTTCCATTATTTTACGAACTGAAATTTTTAAAGATTTTCTTTGGAACGTTGACAATCTATTTAGTTGTTAAATGATCAAGGAAACAATTGATTTTTCAAAATTGTTTTTCAAAAATTTACCTCCGAATTTTGGGGGGAGTGTCCGTTTCGATAGACTTTTTACGAACATTTTTATTAAATATGATGATTTTTTACAATCTAATGATAGACAATTGCTTCCAAGTAATTAGCGATGAGATTTTATTAAGAAATTGTTTTTGAAAAATCAAACGTTTTCGAAATTTATTTTTATCGCCCAAAATATTATAGAATTTTCCCGACAGAATTTTCATGATTTTTGAAGGAATTTTCTAGAAAAGCTGAATTTACCTTAAATCTTCTATGAAATTTAAGGAATTGCAAAACGTAGATTTATTCTGAAATTAATAATCAATAAAATAACGTAATTTCCCCCGAATTTTGACGGCGCTTTTCCGCCGTTCTATTGATTTTTTAACGAATTTCGTATTATTTTTGGTACCGTCTTGAAGAAAAGTTGAATTTCCCAAACATTTTCTTAGAAATTTCGAAAATCTAAGAACGGAGAACTCAACATAAGATTATTCTCTTAAAACATAAGATCGTCAAGCAAAGTGGGGTATAATTAGGAAAATATGGGAATTTTCAAGCAAAAGAAAAGACGTGTAAATTCGGTAAAAGTTTATAAGCGAAGTGGTAAGGTGAGAAATAGACCGGAAATGTTAGTGAAATCTCTTGGAACTCGGGAAATTTTCCATGAATATATACTTTTTAATGAGCTTTCGACATTTTTGAAACATTTTTTTGTTGGCTTTGAAATTTCGTGGATGAAAGGACCGATATCTGAATAGAAAATTGATTCTAAAACGTAAAAAATTGAGTTCGAAATTAAAAGCTATCTTTAAGCTTTTCAGCCCATTTGCTGGGATTTTAGCATAAAAACTTTTAGCGTAAATTTCATATTTAATCTAAATTTAATGATTCGAATAAAAATTAGAATCCAAATTATGTATATAAAATGATTTTATAATTTTAAGCTTTCAATGAGAATTGAAGATTTTTAAAAGTTTATTTTGACAAAAAGTGAAATTTCGTGAAGGGCCGCTATCTGGATAGAGAATAGATTTTTACACGTAAAAAATTAAGTTCCGAAATTACAGCTTTCGTTCCGCTTTTAATGGTGTGGACAAGTTTTCTGTGAAAATTCCATATGTCTTTTAAATTTAATCAATCGAATAAAAATAAGATTTCAAATTATATAAAAAGACATTCAAATTTTAAAATGAAAATTAAAATGAAATTTGGAGATTTTTGAAACTTTTCTTTTTTTAGAAAATTGAAATTTCGTTAAAGGCTCGTTATTTGGACGGAAAATAAATTTAAAAATTTGGTTCGGAAAATAAAGCTTTCTGGAAGCTTTTAAGTTATTGCAGAGCTTTTGTACGAAAAGTTTAGTCTCTCTAGTTGGGTATTTTTGTGTTTTTTCTCCACTAATTTATAAACTATCTGCATCATTGCATTTTTTTGGATTCGAAGAAAATTATCGGGAAATCCGGATCAAATGTCGCGATGTCCGATACCCAAATTTCTCGGTGGGAGCCTTTACGAATTTTTTTATTTTTCTTGAATAAACTTGAACTTTTCCGAAATATTTAATTTTCATATTTTTACCTAATTGTCAAAGCAACTTTCTGCGTTTTCACATTTTTTTTCCGGCCGAAGAAAATATTCGGCATGCATTCTAATAATAGTACTGTGAGTGATATTCTCTTGAATAACGCAAACGCATATGATAAAAGCTGTTACATTTTGTAAACGGATCATAAAATTCTGCATATATTATGGATATCCGTCGAGGTCCGCGAAGTCGAAGAAGTCATAAAGAAGTCGAGATCCTTCAACTCTAATGATTGTAGATCCATAAGTATTTTGCCATCTTTCTCGGAGGCCTTTGAAATACTTTTTAAAGAGCAAGTTGTCACGTACCTTCATTAAATAATCTTCGAACTCGTAATCAGTCTGGGTTCAGAGAGAGTCATAGTATGACTACTACTGAATGGCCTAAAATCACTGATGACATTCTATTTGGACTCGATAGTAGTCTCGCCACAGTTATGGTCTTTTTAGATTTTTCTAAGTCGTTCGATATGGTGTGTCATGAATTTTATCCGCTAAACTACGAACTGTGTTTGATTTCTCGTCTTCAGCGCTTAAGTACAGTCGGAAAAATCTGGGAAAGCTAGCAAGGCGCTAGGAAAATTTAGAAAAAGACAGTATGCTCGCTTACAGTTAAAAAAATGAATACGAATAATGTGCGGTGGAACCAAAAACTAACGAAACTTTGACTACTTAAATACTCAAGAAGTTCCAAATTTAGTTTATGATGACTTAAGGGAGTTGAACAACTCTTGCGACGAAGGTTACAACAAACCGTAAAGGATGTTATGAAAGCTTTCAATAGTAGAGATTTGTAATTATAACCCAACGATGCTGAGAAAACAATATCACGAAACAGTGGGTGCTTGAAGGTCCTAATCAGAATTCTTCTACCTGATCTGCACAGGATTATTTACAGCAAATTGAAAATGAGTCTGTGAACATCTATAAATGAATTGTATCTGTGCCCATTGATCGCATCAATACTGATATTGCTGCAAGCAATTGGCACAGATAAGTCGGTAACAGTAGATGATATTTAAATTTGGACTAATGTACTAACAAACATGGCTCTGTACCAAACAGTTCGGACAGATTAATAATAAAAAGCTTAAGTAGGAACAGATCTTTGTGACTGATGAGATGACATGACTATCAATCACAACATAGTTGGCACGATGCGAACGTTTGAGGTAGGATGTAAATATACCTGCACTGTCCGTCATTGCCGTACAGTATTGGTGGAATTTACAAAAGGTTAGGCAACTCAGTAGGTCATTAATGATAGGACTATAAATAGGGATTCCGAAAGAAGAGCAAGAGCACTCCCTTTTTGTACTGCTTGTCAACCATTCTATATAATAAAAATTCACGTGTTGCTTCTGCTTAACAATAAATTCGTAAAATGAACAAAACAATTTGTAAAATACACGAAATACAAAATACTGCTGAAATATTTAGTTTATCATTCAGCGAAAATCAGAGAGAAGAATAAAAATCATCGGGGGAGGGGGGTGGTGGTTTATATTTGTTAATTAATGACTTTCAATTCTAATACTGACAATAGGTAGAAAAGATTTATTACAAATTACAAGTATCCCCCATTAATAGTTCCGATACTTGTTAATGATAGCAAACAAATCTCCGAGACCTGAAAATCATTAAAAATGGAGGCAAAATATATATAATAGTAGAAAGCCACTTGGAAAATCTCAATTTCCATTGTATTCTTTTAATTGAATCAGAATTGAAACCGCCCGATTTGTTTACTGTACAATTTTCTTTTTAGTTCAATCTTATTATTTCAATTTTCCCATTTTTGTCTTATCGAATTTTCCGTGCTTTTTATACAATTTTTCATCAGGAAAATTCTATTTGGGTTTGAGATTATTTTAGAAGTAGAAATCCAACAAGAAATGTCCGTTTTTTAAGGATGGGGGTATGTGGATTTGTGGTATACGGTGTGCAAAACACTGAATACAAGTATTTTGTCTATAACAACAATGGGGATTAAATATCAAAATAAACCAAACTCTAAACTAACTCCATCACCCCCGGTTTTCTTGGTTTTTTACTTGACGCCCTATATACATCAATTGCAATTTAACCTTCTCAGTTCTGTTTGTTGAGATTTTCCTACGGGTTTTCTTTCAGAGGGAATGGGAATGTTTCGTAAATATATACGGGATAAGGTCCCTTTGTATAGAAATTTGGTTGACAGATTAGTTGAGATATTAGCTTTTGTGTTCACAAGATCAACATAACATTTTTTTTTCGTCCCTCTTCTACTTTCAAAAATATCTCTTAAATTTTAAAAATGATATCGAGTACGGTTTCGTCGATTTTTGGGATAGGAATTGGATGAAGAAAATGATTGCAAATATATTAACGAATTGAAAATCTTCGTCGCATTGTCCGGTTATCTTTAATGGATGAATTGTGTGTCGTAGTTGGGGACGGGGGGCGAGAAGTTTTTTTTTTTTTTGGGTGATAAAAGATATTTATTTTATGGGAATATTCATTCATTCATTTCTGATGGTGTTCATGGACGAATGAACATATCGCCAGGGAAACTTGTATAAATTAATCAATCAAATATGAGACGGAATGTTGTCTCCAACTGTAGATAATAAAGAATTATAGTTCATAAGCATTGTGAGGTGTACAGGATCGTATTTAAGGGGATTTAAAGTTGGTTAGATTATATGCAGCCCAAAAGCACTTCGAACCTTAGTTCGAAAAATCGATTGGTCGGGGTAGATTGCCATTTTACACTACATTCTCTTTAAGAGTTCTACCCCGCCAGCAGTACTTATATGATGGCCCTCCTTCTCAAAATTCCTTAGGCGTTTAGCCTGTTTACTGAAATTGAAAAAAAACATCCAGCGGCCCCCAGATGGCACAAAGGGCCGAAAGGGCCTCATCCTTAAAAGGCCTTGGAAGGTAAAACTTGAATTAGGGATTAAGCAATCCAATGGCGTGTCAATTGTCTCTTTTATCGCCTTGGTATTGGAGGCAAAAGATGGGGGAAAAATGCGATTCTGGCTGTTGCCAGGTTCCAGAAGCAGGCAGATGCCATCCGATCCAAAGTTGGATTGTGCAATGCTAACTTCCGATAATAAGCGGAGATACTGGTATAGGATACTGGATACTAGTATTGGTTTTAATCCGATGTTACATCCGATGAATTTTGATACCTAAATGGGAATTTTAAGTGTCTATTCGAAGCCATCCATCCGCCAAACTAAAGCTGAAGGTTTCGTGCAGTGGTCGAAGAACTCCATCTTTACTTATAAAAATGTACATGCAATCCTCTTTAGCTTTGCGTATTAATGGCGTAATTGGACGAATATGTGTCATGTGCAATCTTAAGTTTCCAACAAACCCTTCCTCTGGCACGAAAATTTATCGTGTGAAGAGGTCGTACGGTATATTAATAGTTTCGCCATAAACTAATTCCGATACAAGTGACCTCTCCACCCTTTCATTAGCGGCAGGATAGTAAGGTATGGTTCTAATCCGTTTAAATCGGATGATTTTAGATATCTTCCGTAAAAACAGCTGATTCAAACTGGTATTCTTGATCAATGAATCAGATTAGTTCAGGTAGCGATTCAGCGTTGGTCCGTTGTACATTGTCCATTCTTCATTTCGAATTCTACACGGCCACTCTGGGGTTAGTTCTCATCCTAGCTAATATTGTTAGAATTATCGTAACCATGTATCCTGACTGTTAATGAACATAGGCCACTAACTTTATACTTTATATTGGCTCATTAGGCATAAGTTAGGGCTCGTCTATACATTGTGACATTGCAACTAGCAAGATTGGCACCCTAGCATTAACCCGAAGGCAAACCACAACCACCACGTTGCTCCCATCCGGGGTCTCACCATGGCTGGGACAACAGCGATGCCATTGTGGGCTCCCGGCCCCCGTGGTGCCAGAATTGGATCTCCGATGAGCTTGCAACTCCTTTGACACTACTAGGCCAACTCAGAAACGTGAGGGCGCCAAGCCTCAAGGCATCTCCCAGTGACTGTGATCGCCAAGAGATAACCTCCCTTACGTTAACACCATTATCACTCACGCATTCATTAAACTCAGTCTCCTAGCAAACAACGCTTTCGCAAACACATTCATACGTTTCCTGATTTTCACACACACCACTCAAATCAATTGGCCCCCATTATACTAATACCGCATCCATCCAAATCCCTTATATCACCATATATCACGCATTCACCAATCAAATGTTTTACAGCCTCCAACGGAGCACCACACAAATATTCCGGTACACTGGAGAGACAACGTTTGTGCTGGTTGATTCCCGGTTATAAGATAGCCAAGGCATAGGCCGGGACAAATCAGTTACACTGTTCCACCCATCCCACATCCCCCTAATAAACTTACCTAACTTCTATCTAAAACATGTATCTTGCGTTCATTCACACTTATCCCCATTATATCTGCATTAGACCCTACGTCTGTGTCCCCCAATGTGCTACCTTTCCTGGATCTTGTAGGAAATGCTACTTTTTAAAACCTCCAGGTCAAGGGGTAATTCTCCCATTAGGACCTGCATTGTATCGGTGGACACAGTTCTACATACTTTCAGACACGCATACAATACAGCCCTTTGTATTCTAATTAGTTTCACCCTAGCATATTTACTGGCATATAAACCTAAATATCGTACACATTCCCATATCGGAAGCCGTTCTCCCCTAAACGAAGGCATGGGGGTCTACTATGGGCCAACATGCCCTTCATTAACATACATTCAGTTTTTCTTTCAGACACTTCCACACCAACTGAATCACCCTTGCAGTCACATATGGTAAAAAGTCAGTCCCTCTCCTCTCTATTTCCAAACAACTCATACCCTCAACAATAATTAACAGATCATCCGCAAACGCAAACGCCAGATCGATGGGCCGCAGATTGAACCCTGTGGGCACCATTTCACAATATCCTTCCATACTTCTCCATTCATACCCCAAATACACGCGCGCCTGTTTTCAAAATAACTCATACACAAGTTGATCTCATCACATTCGATTTCTCTTAATTTTTCCATTACGCGATACCAGCTTAAATTATCAAACGCACCTTTCAAATCAACAAATACACCCAGCACATACTTCATTTCAGATCCACTCACAAACTATTTCTCTCTGATCCATGCATCCTCAATTGATTTCCCCAAAGTGAAACCAAACTGGGAGTCGGATACTTTCCCATTCGCAGCTTTATCATTCATACGTTGGACCATCATTCGCTCAAGTGGTTTACTTATGACTTCTAACAGGCATATAGGTCGACGACAGGCGTGTAGAAGACGGGATTCGACCTAACGTTGTCCGGGGACTTAAGTACGACGGGGACAGCAGGCGGGGATCTGGCTTTCATATAAATGATTTTAATCATTTGAATGAATCTATCTACTGGCGATATTCGGATTCGCTGTCAGCCAGATCGACGATGGTCCTGAACAACCAATCTAAATATATAAAAGAGAGTGACGTTAGTTACTACGCTTATAACTCAAGAACGCCTGGACCGATTTCGATGATTCGCACCAATTCGGACTGATCTCCGGCCAAACAAGATGAATACCCAAGAAAATTACCGAAAAATCCCCGAAAAAAAATGATAAAGAAAATTCATTTTCCCATACATTTTGTATGGAACGATTTTACGACGCCATTTGACGACAATTGTTTTTGCACCAAATGGCGTTGTGTGCATCGACTTTTAACAGCTGATTCATTTGCACAGTCTTTCCATAGCATACTCGCGGACGTTTGTTGCGATTTATGAGCACTTTTTCAAGTTTTATCAAATTTTTATCAGCTTTCGACAGTTATTGTAATTCAATTTGATTTAATACATTGTTTTGAA
>JANTOP010022239.1:0-12968 GCA_027564815.1 Symmerus nobilis | reverse complement strand
AAATTCTCCAGAAAAAAACTTTAAAAATTTCGAAAGCTCTTTGGAAGCTTTAAATTAACTCGTTTTACATTATATCCAAATCAGTTTTTTATACGATTCGTTAAATTTAGATGATATTTTTAAATTTTCGGGAAAAGCTTTCCCAATCCATTATAAGCTCAAAGAAAGCTTTAAGTTTCGAATGTATTTTTGTACATTCAAAATTGTATTTTCTTACGAGATAACGATCATTTCTGGAAATTTCGAATTTTCCCAAAAAAAACATAAAAAGTCTCCAAAGCTTATTCAAAGCTTAAAATTAAAATTTCATTTTATATAATTTCGAATCCATATTTTATCCGAAAAATTAAATTTAAATAAAATTCATATTTAAAGAAAAAATACGGATGTTATCGGTAAAACAAGGAAAATATCAGAGTAATTAAGGAAATGATATTAACATTTATTGAAAAAGGTGGTAGAATTCAAATTATACTAGAATGAAGTCGAGATAATTTCGGAAAATTTGGAAAATATAATAAAAAATATCCAGCTTCAGGATTTATTAATCCCAATTAAATTGATATTTTAAATAAATATATTTAAACATCCATTGTCCTTTTTTGAAAATTTAAAAGGAAACAGATACCCAGAATAATTATTCTGAGAAATTAATTTTTAATTGCAGTAGGTCGAGTCTTCAAGACAGAGACAAAAAAATGTATTAAAAACCCCAGCTCTGCTTCAGCTAAAATTCTGAAATTTAGAATGTATACTCTGAGAGGATCTAGAACTAGATCCATATATATTTTATTATATTTTTACATATTTAATTTAAAATTTGAAGGAAAATTACATTATTAACATAGTAATTTATTAAAATTATTTTAAAATGCTGTGCCCGATATTTTTCAAATTACCAATTTTTGCCGAGAAACTGTCCCTTTTTCCAGTTATTTTGCGAAACTGTATTTAGCAATCTTAATTTTTGCACAGACCTAGAACGAAAAGTAATAAATTAGACTAATACTTTTCTTAAGATAATTTTGAGATATTTAAATTTATTTTAAATTTATTTAAATCTCAGAATTAAATGCAATTATGAAAAAAATGAAATATTTGCTAGAAGAATATTTTAAATTGCCAAAAATTTCAAAGAAATTTCTTCATTTTTGCTAATTTGTTCATCAACTATTTAAATTCTATGACTTCATAATATTTCGGGTCAAGAATTATTAATGGCCTACACGGGCCAATTTTCACGTTTCTTAAATAAGAATATTTATGATTATGGATTTTTTTTTGGGCACATTTTTTTTCCCCACAATTCTCTACAATAAATGGCACTTAATATCTGACAGAAAGAATTCTCAGAATTATTATACGGCTGAATATAACCAAGTCATAAATGAATAATTTGTCGCGATATTTTCGCCGGCTATAATTAATATTTGTTCTTTTTCGCAAAAAAAAAGAATTTGCATCTAAAAATTAGCCATCTCTTGTATATTATCTTGATGTCGCAAAAATTGTTATTTTTTATGGAAACAAAGGTGATCAAAGCAATCTGATATTTCTCTTTCAATTAAATTTTTGCATGATCACTAAAGTGTTACGTTTTTACCTGTTTTCTTAATATAATAAATATGTTTCTGCGATAAAAGATTCTCAATTTTTTTTTTATCATTTTAAATAGAAAAATATTGTTTTTGGTTTAGATAGACGAACAGGTTTTTAAAAATTCTAGATCCCAAATCGGTTGGATTTTATTCTAATGGAAGGAATGGAATATATAATGTAATAATAATCATTTTTTATGACTAGCTATTATACTTATTTACAAGAAATAATTTTTCCAGACTTTAAATATTATTATTTCAAGAATATCTAGAATTTTAAAAATAAAATCTAATATTAAATAAAATATTTTTACCTTGCAATACAAAAATGAATGAAAAAACGTCTAAATTAATAAGAAAAAGAAATGAAAAGATATGAAATTGAAGGAGTGGCCATAATTGATTTTCATATTAATATAAATATAAATGAATCCACCAACCTAACCTGACCAAGAATGTGATCTCATTGAGGTTAAAATTTCCATTCAAAATCGAATCTAAGCATTAAATCTTAATTGACTGGTAATAGTAAATTGTATAAATTTGTAAAGGAAGAAAATATATATAATTAATACAATTGAATGAAAATAACTCGGTTTTTCATTTCGAATTTCAAAACATCAATTCAAAAATATTTTAATCTGGAAACTAGATCATTATTAAATTAATTAACGATTTTATTTTATTTGTTTTTTTTTTAAATAAATATTTTACCTACTATAACTTAGAATTAGATTTCTTATTATTAGCAATATTTTTTAACGATGGATATCATATACTCTTTAAGGTGATAATCATTAATTAGCAGTTAATTAAATAAAATATTGAATTTAGGTTAACTGCTAAAATTCTACTGTCTGTCTAACATCTACTTGCGTGTTGTAATTTAATATATAATATTCCGTTGCAAATATATACAATATAAATACAAATAATAGGGCTTGCAGAAATTATTGCCGGTAGTGAACCGTCTAAAAAATAGAAAAGTCACATGTTCGTTTAAATATTTGTTAAATTAAAATTTGAATAAAATAAAGAACTTTTAGTAACCTCGTTTTACTCGCCTTTATCGGACTTTTCCCGATCTTATTAGATGTTTACTGAATTTGTATGACTTCTACCTGAATTGTCTCCAGACTTTCCCGAATTTTTTACCAATTTCGGCAATTCGGACAATTTAATTAAATTTGTGTTCCGTTTGTGGGGTGAAATGGAATTTGGTAAGAAAAAAATTCTGGGTCACCCTCTAAGAGAGAGGAATTTTTTGGGTTCAAATGGTTTTTGGGTCACCCTGTAAGAGAAAAAAAATTGTTGGGTCACGCTTTAAGAAAACAAATTTTGGGTCAGCCTGTAAGAATTATATATTTGGGTCATCCTAAAAGAGAAAAAAATTTTTGGGTCACCCTTTCAGGGAGAATAACATTTTTGAGTAAAAACAATTTTTGGGTTACCCTGAAAAAAAATTTTGGGTCACCCTGTAAGAAATACAATTTTGGGTCATCCTGAAAGAGAAAAAAATGTTTGAGAAAAAAACGATTTGGGTCACCCTGTAAGAGAGAATAAAATTTTTGAATTAAAAAAAATTTTTGGATAACCCTGTAAGACAAACATTTTGGATCAGTTGTAGGAAGTAAAATTTTGGGTCACCCTGTAAGTGAACACAATTTTTGAGAAAAAATTTTTGGGTCCCCCTGTAAGAGAGAATAAAATTTTTAAGTAAAAAAAATTTGTATATAACCCTGAAATAAAAAAATTTTGGGTCACCCTGTAAGAGAGAATACAATTTTTAAGTAAATTTTTTGGGTAACCCTGTAAAGGAAATTTTTGGTCACCCTGTAGGAGAGAAAAATATTATCGAGAAAAAATTTTTTGAGTCACCCTGTAAAAGATAGACTTTTCGGTCACCCTATAACCGAAAAAAATGTTGTCTTCAGTATTTCGCATCTGTACACTGCACCTGCATTTCCTACCTCAATTTTTGAAGTTTTTGAAGTTTCACTTCAAAAAAATTAGTGAGAAGTCAGGAAAATAAAGAAAATTGGAAGAAAAAGTCGAGAAATCGATTAAAATTGGGAAAAGTCCATTAAAGCGGGGAAGAAAACTTTTTCAATGTAAGAAGTTGGTAAAAGTCTGACAAATGTCAAATAAATGTATGTAAAGTTTGAAAAATCAGGACACATTTAGAAAAAATCAAGAATAATAAGAAAATTTTTCAAAAGTATGAGAAAGTCAGGAATACTCGTAAAATGTTTATGTTTAACCGAGAAAAGTCCTATAACATTCCACGACTTTTCCCAATATTTTCTGACATTACCGGAAATCTGTTCCGATTTTCTATGAAATAATTCAATTTTTCTGAACTTTTTGGGAAATATCTTTCTCGACATTTTCGTCACAGATTCAAATATTAATAAATAGTTCATTGAAAGGAATCGTTCCTTAATTGAATTTAAATATTAGAAGAACAGTGGACATATATCTGTGTCTCCAAGCATTAACCGCTTAAGTGGACTTAAGACGAAATTGAGTTATCAACACCATTGCATTCTCCATGTACGATTGCGTATACCCACAAAAATTCTCATTCGAATTCTTTAATTTGGCCAAAATATAGCTATTTAAAGAAATGCATAATCGCGTAAGTTCATGAATCAGAATAAATTTTCAAAACTTTAAATCGCTCTCCTGAAAAATTGCCAAAAACGACTTAAGCGGTTAATGCTTGGGCCACAGATATTTCTCTCGGAAAAGTCACCGTTTTTCACATGTACCCCATAAAATTAAGAGGTGGTTTTTTTGAAAAATTTTCTTCTACAATTTTCTTAATCTACCTTTAAGTTTCATTTTACCTAATCAGATTATCCGATTTTTTTTATAAATTTTCCCGCAAACTTACCTTTTCCGCTAGATCATCAGAAAAACTCTATTGTTTGAACAAAATTAAATAAATTTCAAAAACGATTAATTTTTTCAAAAAAATTAGATGAATTTCATCGGAATTTTTTGGATTTCTTATAATTCGAACTGTTATGGGATTTTTAAATTATAAGTTGGAAGGGGACCAGCTAACCTCAAGGTATTTATCAATCACCTAAGTTATCCCCTATTTGAATTCGTATCGTAATTTTTCAAATTTAAATATTTTGGGAAATTATAACCGATTTTCCGGAAATTTAAGGTATCAGTAAAAATGCTATCAAATCGAAAACGGTTGATTTTCTCAAAAAATTTTCTTAACATAATCTCTTCGAAAATAACTTTTAAAAGAAATAATTTAGATTAAAAAAAATGTTGTTAAAAAATTCTTAGAAAAATATTGGAACAAAAATCCAAAGAAGTTGATTGATTTTTTTACAATCCCACTTTCCGCGGGATTTTAAAAATAGAAATTGTTACCCAACCCTAAATGATTTTCGATTTAATTGATAATAAATTTAATCAGTTTAATGAATCCCCTCTGAAATTTCAAAAAATGTTGAATTTCAATGAAATTATTTCAATTTTTATAGGAAAGGCCGCCACCAATGCCGTTGATGGTGGCATTCACTTCACTTTAAATAAGTAAAGTCGAAAAATCAGATAAATGCCCCAGATATATCTGAAAAAATTAAATAAATATCGAGGAAATCAGTAAAATCTGGGGAAAATCGTTGCGAACCTTCTCTATTTATTTTGGCAATTTTCACATATTCCTCTAATTTTCAAGAAATTTTCTGACTTCTTTTTACTTTTCTGCATTAAATATATAATTTTTACCAAACCTACTGATTTTTATTTGTATCAACTTCGAGAAAAGATTTTTAATTTCGGAGGATAATGCTGAAGTTGATGCAGACGAAATTAGATACATTTTAGAAATTTTGATATAAATGTAGGAATTGTTTCAACAATTTTAATTAACCTACAGAAGGTTTTCTATTCATTTCTAAATTCTGGGACGTTCTAAGAAGCTGATCTCTGATTTGCTTGTAATTTCGATTTTTATTTTTTTTTTTGGATCGGTTCTGTAGAAATATGGAGTTTTCCAAAAATTGTCTTGATTTTCTAAATGAGTAATGAACAAATTAATTTCTCAAAATGGAAATAAAAATCTACTACCGACTTTCCAAGAAAAATTCTTTGATTTCATTTTGAAAATTGAAAATTTGAAAATCCTAGCTCGGAGTGTAACCTAAAATTAGGTGATTTATTTTATGGAGAAATTTTGTTTTACAATTTCGCCAATGAACCTTCATGTTTATTCCTTCGTATTCACATTTTTCAATTCCTTGATAGAATTTCCCAGAAATTTAACTTTTCCGTTTAAACTTCCGTTTAAGTGCCTAGTTATTTGGGCCAAAATAGAAGTAAAACTTAAAATGGTTAATTTTCTTGAGAAATGTACTTAATAAATTCTCTTTACTAAATTAGAAATAATTTGGCGTCATTGGATTAGAAAATTTATAAAGAGAATTTTTCTTAGAAATTTTTAGGAAAATGTTGGAAAAAAAATCTACTGAATTTATTTAATTTCTTACAAGCCGATTTTGAATGAAATTTTAAAACTGTTAATTGGGACGGAACCCTGAAATAATTGAGCTAACATTTTGGACTCGACTTATCTAAGTTTGAAACGATGGCAGAGAATTTGACTAAATAGATTTTAAAATAATCGAAAGATATCATTATCTTTGTGAAGTAAATTTAATCTTAATCTACCGATCCATTTTTACAGAGAAATTCATAGCAAAGTCGACGAATTAATTGAAGGATTAGGAATTGCGATCCTAAAAAATTAGGGAAATTTTACCAAATATTAATTAACCGATTTTTCAAAATCTTTATTGAAAAATTGAAATTTTACGTTTCTAATTAATACTCTCGGATTAGAAATTTTTAGGGAGCAATCCAACATAGATACTATAAATTACTATAAATTTAATTGATTTAATTCAGAAAATAATTAAACTGCTAAGAATTTTACATTATTTTGCTTGAATTTATTAATCATTTCCTCAGGTCATCTATATTTGTCTCCAAGTCCTGGGAGTATGAATAAAAGCTTTAACAAATCAGATGAGATGCAATAATAAAGACTTCTTTTTGGTGATGTTTACGACATCATTATTTTAAAATTAAATTTTATTTCGAAATGGGAAAGTCCAAAAATTTTTTTTAAATATAAAGTTTTTCAAAAATCTGAAATTTTGAATTTTTATTAAATAATAGTTCCCCTTGTAATAGGTCCATCGATTCCCCGATTTTCTGCATCTATCCTGTATATAATTTGGAAAAAATTAAAATTTCTTTTGGAACTCCTTTTTCTTCTGGAGCATACCAAAGTCAAAATTAATTCATTAAAAATTGTGTACATAAATTTGTTTCGTGTCTCTTATATTTGGGAATATATTTCATTATACTTTTTTTTTTTTATGTCTGATTTGTATCGCATTCATAATTCAAATTTTTTGGGCCAATAAATAAAGTCTTTTTGCTTTGCTTTATTTTTATTATTGCTGGCACTTTGTATAAATATATATATATATATATATGCTAATTTTATGAAAACAAAATTTTCTTCAAGAAATCTTTCAACCGAACAAACAATCGGATGATTCAATTTTTAATATAAATATTTTATAAAAAATAAAATTCAAAAATTGTATGTTAACCGAGTAGCAAGTATATAATTCCCATTGAATTTTTAACTTTAAGAATTTAGTAGCGAGCATAGAAAATTTTCCATTGGTATACTAACTTTCAAATTCCGTTTGGAGAAAATTTGTTATACTCGCTACAAGTACAAATAACACATAAATTAAAATTAACATAACAATGAGCAATTGATAGGTGACATAACAAAAATTGTTGTAATACGCTAAGAAATATGTCTTCTTTTCTTTCTGACAATACAGATGAAGCAATTATTTACTGGCTCTTCAAAGAAAAAGGCAGAACAAAATAAATACAAGCGAGACCCGTCATCAAGTCCAACGACAACCGTTTCGGATCCCCAGAAATTGATTGGCAACAATTCAACAATGGTCCGTGAAGATGAGATGCGATCACGTTACAAGGAATATAAAGGTAGCTCGACGGATCTTCGTGAACCAAAGGTGAGCCTAACATTTTAATTTCGAACTAATAATTTCAAAATATTTTGATTTCTATTTTTAAAAAAAAAAAATAAAAATTTCGTGATGACCATTTAACATGTTTTTTATTTCATTTTTTCCTGCCTCATCATTTCGCTATTTACAAATTAACAATTTCATTTCACGATTTGACATTTTCTCTTAAGATACCACCACTTAAGATGGTTATTGTTATGTTGTATTGTGTGCTTAAAACAAGGAAAGAAATTTATAACATAAATTTAACCACCATTTAACAGCATCATTTTATTAATAGATTTCTTAACAATTAGGATTGCGAGATAATACAAACAATTCAGATGAAAATCGTTCCTCGCTTAAGTCTTTTGTCTTATTATTTTTAATTCGATATTTTGGATTAAAATTATTTACCCTAATAAATATCCATTGGATTGATAGAAAATGACTGATTAAAACTAATTCTGTTTATATTGTTGATTTAATTTCATAAAATGTAAACGCCAGTAACTAGCGAATTGCATTAAATTTAGTATTTATATTTCCTATATACTATATATTTTCTTGGATTAATGTCTCGAAGCTATTTAATACTCTCGATTCCATATTTGTCAAGTCTAAAGTCTATATGGGGATCTGGTTTCGTAAATGGATAGTTTTGTGAATGGATGAATTGGATATCAACATTTCTGTTACACATTCAGAGAAATTGCATTTAAATAAATTGTAATGCAATATGGAAAATGTGCAATTAAAATGTTGTTAAAAATAAACCTATAAACCTGAGAAAAATCGTGAAAGTTACCGAGAATAATCTGGTCGAGAGCTCTTTTCCATTTCATGTTCATTATAAGAGCTCTTAATCAATACATTGAATTGAATCTATAAATAAAATAAATATACTGACCCTTTATTCATACTGACGACCAGTGACTTGCGGTCAAAATCTTCATAAAATGAATGGGGGGTAATTTTAACAAAATTTTAGAATCTTTACTGCATGCATGCCGAATATTTTCTTCGGCCGGAAAAAATGTAAAAACGCAGAAAGTTGCTTTGACAGTTAGATAAAAATAAAAAAATGAGAAAGTTTGGAGAAGTTCAAATTTATCAAAGAAAAATAAAAAATTCGCGAAGGCTTGCAACGAGAAATTTCAATATCGGGCATCGCTATAATTGATGCGGATTTCCCGATAATTTTCTTCGGATCAAAAAAAATGTAATGATGCAGAAAGTCTATAAATTAGTTGCGGAAAAATTCAAAAATATTGAAACTAAACTTTTCGTATAAAAGCTCTACAAAAATTTAAAAGCTCCCAGAAAGCTTTATTTCCGAATCTTATATGTACGTTTTGAAACCTATTTTGAATCCAAATAATGATCCTCAAACAAAATTTCAAATTTTTCAAAATCTCGAAAGCTCATTGAAAGCTTAATATTAAAATGTCATTTTACATAATTTGGAATGAATTTTTATCCAATTCATTGGATTTAGATACAATTTGGAATTTACGCAAAAGCTTTCTCAATCCATTGAAAGCTCGAAAAAAGCTTTAAATTTAGAACTTAATTTTTTACGTTTAGAAATCTATTTTCTATTCAGAAAACATTTCTTTAACAAAATGTTGACTTTTTATTAAATAAAGCTTCGAAAATCTCGAAAGCTCATTGAAAGCTTAAATTTAAAATGTCAATTTTAATAATTTGGAATTGAATTTTTTTCCGATTCATGAAATCTAAATGAAATATGAAATTTTCGCCGAAAGCTTATTCAGGCTATTAAAAGCACAACAAAAGCTCTAGGTTCGGTTCTTAATTTTTTACGCGTTAAAATTTGTTTTCGATCCGGATAACGACCCAATAATAAAATATCAACTATTCTCAAAATAAATCTTTAAAATTCTCGAAAGCTCATTGAAAGCTTAATATTAAAATGTAATTTTACATTATTTGGAATGAATTTTTTTCGGATTCATTAAATTTAGACAATATATAAAATTTTCGCTACAAGCTTTCTCAATCGATTGTAAGCTCAAAGAAAGCTCTATGTTTCGAACTTAATTTTTTACGTTTTAATATCTATTTTCTATCCAGACATCGATCCTTTCACGTAATATCAAATTTTCCCAAAAAATGTCTTCAAAAATCTCGAAAGCTCGTTGAAAGAATTTATTTATATTCAAAATTTCAGGCCGATAGATGAATTCTTCAAGGAAGGTCAAGATCTTAATTTTCCACCAAGCTTTTCACGAAAGTGTCCGATTTCGTTTTAATTTAATTATTGGGAGAAAAATTAGATTCCATTCTGCCTAAAATAATATTTTAATTAAAAGCTTTAATTGAGCTTTTGAAATTTTCTTAAAGCTTTTTCAGAAAATCTTCAATTTCACTGATTTTAAATTATTAGGATGGAAAATAAATTTCAAAGCGTATCAGATACGATACTGCACGCCACTGCGGACAACATGTCTTTATATCTATTTTATTAGATGTAAAAAATACTACTTCTTTCAATATAAAGGCCATAAAGATCTTGTCTTGACTTCACTGTGTCATTTAAAACAGAACCTACAAGCAAAACTATTCAATTAAATGACCAACTTATTATGCAATCGAATATTTATAGTGTTGATTTTCAACGTTATTTATTTTATTCATTTAAACAAGCGAAATGGGTCAAATCTTTAACAGAGTCTTTAACGGCTATCGATAATTAATGTTTTTAAAAATAGAAAACTAGTCAATTGATTAAGTAAATATATATAAATTAATATTATGAATCTTCAACACTATTTCTGAGTAATAAATTAACCATTTAAGTATTTAAGATTATCTTATATTTAGCAGTTTACGTTAATTAATTTTCTATATCAAATCTAAAGAAATTTGTTTGGATTCATTATATTTAGTTTGTTACTAAGTATTTTTCCTCATTTAGATTACCTCTTTTAGCCATAAAATGAATAATGATTATCTAAGACATGTTTTTTAGCTGCTCACAAATCAATTTTAAGTCATATCCATTAATGTCATCTAGTTGAATTTGTAAGAAAGTATGTAAGGTATCAGAGAGATATACAGATATCTGCAAGTATAATCGAATAAAGTCATGATTTTGTAAAGAGATGAATTTTCCCATGGTAAGAACATGATGAATTTACCATTTTCTTGCTTTCTTTTTAATTAAATAATATTAAATCATATTTTTATATAACTACTGGCTTAAATAGAAGTATTGTACGGGTGGATGGTAAGAAACAGATATTCGAAGAATGGGTGTTTTGATTAAAGTCGCTAAGTGAGGAAATGGATAAAAACGACTTAGAGAGGATGGAAAAATAGATAATCATTTTAACCAAAATGTATTTAATTAAAATAAAATAAATAAAATATTCTTCGCTGATATATTTTTTTTTTTATTTTTTCTGTCGAAAATTACCATTTTTTTTAAAAATGGTAAAATCACTGCAATTTTCTATTAAAAAATACAGAAAATAGAGAATTTTAACCTCAAGTCAACGAACAAGATTACCTCAATTGATTATTATCAAGGAAGATTAATTCGCTATGCAAAGTTGGGTAATTTCAATAATAGCTTTTGAGCTGATTCTGCATTTCTAACAATTTCTTTGCTAACAATTTCCTATTTCCTCTACTTTGCCCTAAAGTGGACCACAATGGATGACCCCCTCATTGAAGAACTAAACTCCAATCCACCACCGATTACAAAAAAAAAAATCCCGTTTTCCATTAAATTTCTTTTAATTAATTAATTTCAAATAATTACAACAAAATGGATAAAGAACCAAATCTTTATATAATTAGAATTTAGAATTAACTTGAATAATTAAATAAAATAAAAAGGGTAACTTAAAAGATATATTTTTGATTTCAATTTCTTTTTCTAATTTCTAATTTTATTTCTTAATATGATTTACCAAATCGAATCCATTTTTACTTAACATAAAAATTAAATAAATTTATTAAATAAAAAACGTATTTTATTTCATTTTGTCAGTACAAAAAAAAATAGTTTAATTTTCCAGAATTTCATTTTGCGAATTTTTATAAATAAATTTTAATTTTAATTAAACCTAAATAAATAAATAAAAAAAATAAATGAATTCGATAACTACAAACTATTACTAACTTGTTTATTGTAGGGAATAGTGAGTCCCTAATTTTCAGAAATTTCCCGAATTTATTTTAATCTTTTCTCAATTTTTACTTCTACAAAATCAAAAAGAAAATTTAAAATATTACGACAATTTCATAAATAAATTCTAATTTGGAAACAATTTAAAAGAAACTCGAGAAAAGATAGGAAAATGTTGAAAATCTGTTGAATAATTCGAAAATCGGAAAACATTTTGGAAAAACGGACAAAATTCATTAAATCTTCTCAGAAAAATTAGCAAAAATATCCAAATCCGTAAAAATTCAGGGAAATTGAGAAAACAGTTAGAAAAGAAACAAAAACAAGTCAGGAAAGTTTGAAAGAATTTGGATAAATTAGGAAAAATCAGCTTATATAACAGTAGCGTGCAGTCTAATGAGCAAAAGGCGCAGAGCACACCTTATGCTATATAAAGATAAATTGGATTTGGCTCGGGCTCTATTGAGTCCGATACGGTACGTTCATTTTAAATTTATACTAGACATTCAAGAAAATTGATTGAATTTATTATATTTTTCAGATCTGTCTAGGAATTTCTAACAACAAAATTTCAACGTTAATTAAGCGAAATTATTTCTAATTAATTATCGAACAGATTTTGGTAAATAAATTATATAAAAAAATCAATCGTTTCAGATTTTTTTTTATGGCAAGAAAAATCGACTTCAACTCTCGATTTTATAGATTTTCTCTGGCAGATTTGCGGAAAATTTATATTTTTGTGGAATTTTGTTAAGGATCCGGAGAATATGCTTATGCGAAATGAAATCTAAGGGTATAGTAAGGACAATGTTTTTTAGTTAATCAACCCCCTGATTTCATCAGGCTTGATGGGTGGATTATAAGGTCGATCTGTTTAAATTTGTTTGCTAAATTGCTGAAAAATTATCATCCGATATAAAATTGAATGATATTTTATTTATCAAATTTTTATTGAATATTGGAGTCACGAAAAGTGGGAAAAGTTGTTAAGAAATTCGATTAAAATCGAAGAGACTGTAGAATGCCAGGATAGGGCCTGGATAAATCTGAAAGGAGCCGTACAAAATTATAGGTATTAATTTTCTTCATACTTTTGTCATTTGATATCTGAAAATTATG
>JANTOP010022228.1:0-12968 GCA_027564815.1 Symmerus nobilis | reverse complement strand
TATTTCTATTATTTTGAAGAGGAGAACCCGAATCTACAAGAAAACCCACATCTTTTTTTATTTGCCCCTACCTAATTCATTCATATTTTTATCTTTTTATCTGCGCAGTTTTTTTTACTGTGTTTTTATCGACTCTACTCGACACGACTCGATCATACTCCCAGCCTAGAACAACGAAGGATTTTGCAAACATTATCAAAAGAGAGATATCGATTTTTGAAGGCAGCCGTGGAGCAAATCTTGAAAGATGTTATGAACACTTAAATTCCATACCACCTGCCAGAATGAGTTTTTTCTGGATGTGGACAATTCGCAACAAAAATCAGATCATCGCTAAACGATGAAACTTTGCACATTTTAAGCTTTTTGTGATCACATTTTAAGTCCGAAAAGAAATAAAATAAGTCATTTAAAAATTTCACTAATTTAATTTTTTGCTTGTATTTTTTTTGCTGAGGAGTCGGCAGAAAGTCTGAGAAAAATCAGGAAAATCTTGAAAAATCAGTTCCGATTTGCCAGATAACTTGTGAAACATGTAGTTTAATATAAGTCAGGGAAAGTTATACAAGATTCACTAAATTTAGGTAAAATACGAAGTTTTTGCCAAAAGCTTGATAAACCATTGTAAGCTTAAGTTTTGAACTTAATTTTTTTCCTTTCAAAATCTATTTTCATGTAATTTCACATAATTCTAGTTAATCATTAGAATATCTACTACACGAGCTGTCAATTGTTTCCTTGACATTTTTCCAAAGAATATTAAGCAATTTCTGGGATAAAGGCTGTAACATTTTGTTAAGTGCCATAAAATTCTATACACCTTATGGATATGTTGACCGTACTCCACTATTCCCCTCCTTTCCAAATGACGTCACTGACTTAGTGACCCACGAGCTAGTACTAAAAAAATAATGAACAAAATTGGACCCAATTCTCAAAAAGGTTCGCCATCACTGGCATAATGGGTAGGTACCCGCTTTTGAAGAGGGAGGTTGTAGAATCAAAGCCAGGTGTCGTCACAATGAACGAATTTGAGACCGCGTCATATCGGATGGTCACGTAAAGCTAGCGACCCCCTGTATAAGAATATAAGTACTCTTATACGGAGACTCCTTGTGTATTGCGGGTATCATCAAAAACAATACACATCCATTGCTATTGATTTGTAATTGGTCAACAGCAACGGATAAAATGATCAAAAATAAAGAAATAACAAATACGATTGGGCGCTAGATTAACCTAGCCTAGTTAATAATCGAAATAAGTCACAGAAACTTCCATATGGAAGCGCATATGCTCCCTCGAGGAGGTAAATCACGCATACACTCGTAAAATCAATTTGAAATACATACGGAATTCGTTTGGAATTCGTTTGGAATTCATGGAATTCATTTGGAATTCAGAATTCATTGTACATATTTTCTTCATGTAGTTACCCCCTCATTCCCGTGTTAATATGACTATTCTAATTTGTTATTTTAACATTTCACTTACTTAAAAAATCGAGCTCCACCTAATAAAGGTTTCATTTCGCCAGTATCAACACCATCTTCATCTTCCCCTTCGTCATCATCCCGTAAACCAATTGTCAGCGCTTCCACCATCAAATCGTAATGGTAATCAACCAGACTTTCTGTACCAAAAAATATTAAAATTTTTGCCGGTTTCCGTAATTCATGGGCCAGCAATCCCGACAAAATCACTAATCTTAATTTTGGAGGGACTAAAACATAATGTTGGCTAACCGTGTCCGGTATAACAATTTTACTAGTCAAAGCTTTCAATAGATCAGCATCATTTGTATCACTCGAATCAATGTACATTGGATTTTTTAATGTTAATCCTGCTAATTCCTTAACGGATGGCGATAGAGTTGCAGATAATAAAATGGTTTGTATCCTTTTTATTTCCGTATCCGACTTTGGTATGAAATCTATAATTCGTTTAACATCAATTTCATAGCTCAATTCGAATAAACGATCCGCTTCATCCAGTATCAAGGTATGCATCTGATCTAGTTTGAAAGATGACGTGTGTAATAGATGATCACAAAGGCGACCAGGTGTTCCGATAAGAATATTAATACCCTTTCGGAGTCGCGCCTTCTCGGACTTCCTTTTCTCGCCACCACTTAAATAAGTGGAAACAATCCACGTAAAAGGTTTCAATAATTTTACAAATAGTTCATAAGTTTGAATAGCTATTTCTCGGGTCGGAACAATAATCAACGCTTTAATACCACTGGTTCGTGTCAATTTCGGTCGTTCGGCAACCAGCTTCTCAACAACCGGTATAGCATACGCTACTGTTTTACCGGATCCCGTTTGAGAGCGAACTAAAATATCGTTACCCTGCAAAGCTATCGGTATTGTTCGTTGTTGAACGGTTGTCAGTTCGGTGATTTTTAGAACATCTGATAAATTCTTTACGGAATGTGGGTGTAAATCAATTGAGTCAGTTGGTTGACCAGTAAATACCGTCTCGTGGATAGGTTTAACTAAACGTTGACCTATTGTTTTAACCTCTGGGTTATGAGTGAATAGCGATTTCATCCGCTTCGGCTTTTGTACATTGGTTGTCCTATTTTCTACATTTAATCGGACCGGTTCTCGAACATTCGGTGGTAAGATCGGTGCAGCTACTGTCTCCTTAGCCATTCTTTTCTGTTTCAATAAGAGTTTTTGCTGACTTTTAGGTAAATCCTTTATTTTAGTTTTCAATGTTTGTTCTGTACGTTCCTCCGTGGATCCCGAACATATATTCAAACTCAACTGAATGTTGTCTGTATCAGGAACAGTATTCACATCGAAATCGAACTGTTGGGCATACTTTTGCGGCGGTAATTTAGATTGAACCGGCTTTTTAGACAAAGTATTTTTCTTGGTTAGCAATTCCGGTTTGCGAATTTTAGCTACTACAGCTTTAATTGGAGCAGTATTTGTAAAGTGAAATGTAAATCCATCTTTATTCTGCTTTCTTTTCTTCTTGGCGTGCGATTTTTCTGGCTGAAAATTGATAATCGCATTTAATCAAATATAAAGAATTACAAAATTAACTTACGATTCGGTCAACCGAAGAAAGTTTTGATGTATTCAAACGAATATTTGCCATAACAGCTATTAAATTGATTAAAAAATAAATTAAAATGTGATTAACACGATTTCGCGATAATATTTACTATTTTCATAACCTACAATTATATCAGATGTTTTTATAACTGACAGCCGACGCATACGTTGAATAGCAAATGAATGCGTCGTTTTATTTAAAAATTATTTAAATACAACAAACAGTAGAAAGTAACTGATTTTTAATTAATATAAAATTTGTTTGAAATTATTTCAAGAACAAAACATTAAAATTTTTAATTTAAATAAAAGTGTTTGGGTTATAAATTAAAACAAAATAAGAATTAAGAAAATAATAATCAATATAAAAGAAAGTGTGGTTTGTATGTACCCGACGACAAAACTCCGAAACCCACTCCCGCAGCCCCATGGGGGTTACGTGGTATAGTAACCCTTCATCCCCCATCCATTAAGAAGGTTTCGGTTTAGAACTGTGGGGGTGGGGTTCGGAGATAATTGGTGTCAAATGTTACATTAGATATACAACATATACAATATTATATATGTTTCGGCCGTAGCTCCTTCCAGTGAAAAAGGAGCGGCTACAGAAAAAAAATTTACTTCCCAAAGTCATATACAACGGATCGACTGAGGGGGTCATTAACTCCTCCTCCCCCCCGATATGGCCGCCAGTGATGTTTTCACCGATGTAGTGTAGATGGTTGGGGGCTGATATCGCTCAGAAAGGTGCATCGTGGACAGTCGGTTCTATGGAGTGTTAACACTTTAAGGTTTGGACTACATTATGGGTGATGAGGGGATGGGCTACCGAGGCGCCATCTGGTAGTGGTGCAACAAACAACTTTCCCTGCCGAAATTTCAAAACACCCCATAATTAAGGTTTATCGTCCGATCACCTTACGATGTTCTACGAAGTTGGAGCCATGGCAAGGCCAAACCAATTTATGCTATTACTGAATTTCTCGGCCCGCCACCAGATGGAGTTGCCATGCAAGTGTTGTCAAATTTTTCCCTTTAAATTCTCCAAATCTTTCAGAAAACTCAATTTTTCTCCCACAAGGAGGCGTCCAATCAAGAAATTCCCCGTTCTAGGACACTCCGTGGGACTATGCTCGAACTAATGGAGCTATTGCTTTTTTTGCTCCCTCCCCCCCTCTGACCTGTGAGCTCCCGGAGAAAATGGTCGACATCCCTCAGAAATTTCTTTCTGTGCCGGAAACTACTTCAAAATGGAGTCAGATGTGAAACTCGAGTATGGGAAAGTTGTTCGTTGGGTCGGGCTGACCCTAGGAAAAATGTTGAAAAAAATCACCGCCGGCCAATAGATAGCGCTGATGGTCTAACATCAGTTTTCCCCCGCAGATAAATACTAAATGTGGTCTGTCGTCATAGTGATATATGGGGAGGTTGTTCGTATGGTCGATATGTAGTTAGGAAAAATACTACCGCCTACTGATAGATGGCGCTGATGGTCGAAAAATTTTTTTTGGCAGATTATGCGTGGTGAGTGTAACTGATATCGAAAAAGTACACAAAATTTTCCCTTTTTTCCATTTTAGCCCCCTTATGGTGGTTCCTAGGTGGGGGGCGTGGTGGACAAAGTTGTTACTAGGTTGGAGGGGGAGGGGGTGGTAACCATTTTTTAATCGGAAACAATTTTTTGTGAAATCAAAAATTTTTATTTCACCAAAAAATTGCAAAATATGGTCGCTCTTGCTGATGTTAACGAAAATTTTCCGAACATTGCCGAAGTGCTTTTTCCCTATTAGCTCATTTATTTACCATCCGATTAAAAAGTACTATTCTGGGAGCCGATAGGACATGTAAAAATACACCTGAGAAAATATAAGATAGGTGGCGCAGAATGTCAAAAATTTAAATTTGTCAAAAATTTCGCTTCAGTTGCGTCGGATTGAAAAGTGATGTACTACAAAGTTGTTTGACGTCGACGGAAGAAAATTTTTGTTCGGGAGGGAAAGTGTTAACCGAAAATTGGTCAAGAGGTTGAAATTTGCATAGAAATCGATTGGCGTTGAAATTTTTCCGCTAGCCCTTTTAATAAAAAAGTCGATTTTTTCATGCAACAGAAAGAAAGGTCGACAATTTGGGCGTCAATGGGACATTTTTGCCTTTGATCGCCGATTGCCGAAAACTTTGTTCCGTGGCTAAAAAAGTTTTGTTCTATGAAAGTTGCGCAGATAGTTGCTCTACAAGACAAAATTATTTAATTTGGAAAAGGTTAACCCGTTCATGCCATTTGGACTGAAAATTGGTCTTTCAGAAAACCGCCTCTAGCGGAGAGGGGGTGGGAAAATTTGTGAGTCTTACATTTTTATTGGATAGAGAATGAAAATACCTAACGACTGATACTAAATACATGGGGTGCGTTCATACAAAAAAAATTTTAAAAAAAATTAAATAAAATCAAATTTTTAATGGCGCCGATTTTTCGGTTAATTTTTCAATTATCTTTACAAATATATGGGACCCATGCAAATCATATGAAAATCGATATTGATGATATATTGATATATTTGCTATAGGAAACCTGTACAATTAGGCTGGCCGACCAAAGTTGCGTATGGGAAAGTTGTCTGGTATGTCAAGGAGCATTTGCTAAAAACCAGTGCCGCGAACCAATCAGTGCTGGGAAACACAAAAACTCACAAAACCGTCCTAAAAGAAGGTGGTTGCCCGACGAAGTCGCGCAATTGACTTACCAGCGTGAATAGATGGGGGAGGAGGTATCGGTGGTCCTGGGCAGTGCTGCGAACCACATATTTATACAATCGGTATTGAAAACCATTAGAGAATAAAGGGTTTTGAAATTTTCCCACATCCAATTTTCTTTTGGGCAACAACAGGTAGGTGGAGGTGTTGGGGGTAGTTTAAATTATTTAGAAGTAGCTGGACTAACCTCGAATTAAAGGAGCAATTGCATTTTCCTCCCCCCCCCCCCCCCCCACGCTCTATCGCGCTGTTTGAAAATCGATTATCAATGTTTGGAGCGAGAGTGATAGAAATTATAGTGAAATTTTTAAACGCAATAAGTTAAAGTGAATTGCTTAAGATAGTAACAGTGTATTAAGTGAAATTTTAGTGTGTTATATAAAATTAATATTTAATACTACTATACTGATTAGCTTTGTCCGACCGGAGCGAGAGTAACCCCAGGTAGTAACATAATAACACTATATGGTGACTCAATTGAAGGCAACAATTTCAATATAAAAGAATTCATCATTTAATAAATTCCATCTCGATGAAAAAACAAGTAGGATGTCCTTGGAAAATAATTGAGTTCCATAAAATGTTGTTTCGATCAAACATTTGCAATGAAATGCCAGTGGAATTTAATTTATAATAATATGCAAATGAACCTAAAAAGATGTCCGTCCATACTTTTTAACACAACTTGAATCAGTGGCCGATCCAGACTACCTTGCTAGAGGGTGCACAATTACGTGGGTTCAAATTAGAAACATGTTATTTTTTCTGGTAGATTCGGGTTCTACTCTTCAAAGTAATTGAAATATTCCTTTACAGTACCTCTTTCTGACCATTCAATCCTAGAGATGGGTAAAACCAGTGCTTAAAATTTTACTTTATTTTTTTCTATCCTCACATTTTTTCTATTTCTATTTCTTGCCTGATATAAAAATTATCATAAGTATCAGGCCCAAAGATATATAAACCGGATATTTATTATAAATATCTTGAGTATATATCTCTCTGTTCTTCATAATGTCAGGCCTTTTTTTCATAACTGTCTTCATGTACGAATTAGAGAACTGTGGTGCAAACCCTGTTTTGCATTAATTTTCGATGTTCTTCAATTAATTTAGTTTTTCGTTTTATGCCCAGAGTATGTTTCTAGCGATTATAGCCTAGGGAACGAACTAACTTTTGTTGGGGGTTAGGTTGTTCCAAGTCGCCACCAGTGGCATTCACTGAACATCAATATTTTTCAAAAGGAAGAGAGGTCCTACAAAATTGATAAAACACCAAAATGTGCCTCCTGGCTAGACGAAATTATATGTGGAAAAATTGCCCCCTCCCTTGCGGAGGTCTTTTTTCTACCAAATATGAAAATTTGATGTTTAGGTCAGATTTTATGGGTAAAGGAAGGGCCCTATAAATAAGGTACAAATAATATTAAAGGAAAATAGCTTTCATCGTCCAAAATAAAGTTCATTTCCTTGAATCTACGAGCCACCCACCAGCACAAATCGGGGCTGAATTGCAAAAAGCTGGCCAAAATAGGAAAGTGTTTTGCAATTTTGCTGAAATTCACTACTCAGGGGTTTTTAAGATCGCTGATTACGAATCCGAAGTCAAAATTACAAAAAACAAAATGGCTGATCCAATATGGCGGAAGATTTTCCTAAAAATACCTTCAATTTAGCTGAAACTCATTATACGGGGGTTTTTGAGGTCGGTGATTACGAATCCGAAGTCAAAATTACACAAAACAAAATGGCGGATCCAATATGACGGAAGATTTTCCTAAAAATGCCTTCAATTTAGCTGCAACTCACTATACGGGGGTTTTTGAGGTCGCTGATTACGAATCCGAAGTCAAAATTTCAGAAAACAAAATGGCGGATCCAATATGGCAGAAGATTTTACTAAAAATACCTTCAATTTAGTTGAAACTCACTATACGGGGGGTTTTGAGGTTGCTGATTACGAATCCGAAGTCAATATTTAAAGAAAACAAAATGGCGGATCCAATATGGTGGAAGATTTTCCTAATAGTACCATCAATTGAGCTGAAACTCACTATACAGAAATTTTTGAGGTCGCTGATTACGAATCTCAAGTCAGATTTAAAAAATTCAAAATATCGAATCTAAAATGGATATGCCGAGGTTGCAGATTAACAGTTTAATGCGAAATTATGATAATTTGTTACACTTTAATTAAATGCAGTTTATTTTATTTGTTCGCCGTTTAATCAAGGGATAGTGGGATTGTTGAGACAGCTCAGAGAATAATAAACGCATAAATTACAAACATCATTTTATTTATATTTTATTAACAAAAATCCCGCTCATCATCAGATTCGTAAATTGCAAGTGATTCGGTTTCTGATGCAGATGAATCTGAAACGTCAAGAAAATAAATGCCTTCTATATATCCAGTAATTTCGGGTGGTTTGAATAATTCCACAGCTTCCGGCGCTAATTCCCTCTGAGATTTTTAGGCAGTTTCCGAACACTTGAAATATACGGATCAGAGTTGACCAATACGCGGTTGAAAACATTTTGCATATTTGCTTCTCTTGAGTATTTTCGTGAGAAATCTTCACGAAATCGTTTTATGTCCTTATTTCGTGATTCTTGCGCATCCTCTGAAAGTTGCCCAATCGGTAATAAAGCATGAGCAATAATTATTAAAACTGAATGGGGGACGGGGGTGATCTATTTTTTTGCACAAGTGAATGGCCCCTTCAAAAGTATTAACTTTTCATCTGGGAAATTTTTTAGTAAGACTCTTATTATTCGAGATATTTCGATGTCTTCACTTGAATGGTTCACTCTGTATATTCTTTGTGCTGCATGGACGCACAAAAATTCGTACTAGAATTCGCTAGGCACCTTATGGCAGCTAAATTTATAATATGTTAAAAGTAATAGTATAAGGTACACATTCTTGGCTAATGCCTATGCCACATGATTTCGAAAAACGAACGATTTTATTTACGATTTAACTAATTTTACCGTAATAATATAAAATTTTCACAATTAAAATTATAGAAAATTTAAAATATTGTTTAATATTATTAATTTTATAAGTTAAACCAAATTTGTAATAGTTAATATATTACAATAAATAATTGTTAATTGAATAAGTTTTTCATGTAACTGTTAATGCAAAATTCTACTGCCTTAAATAGGCACATACGTCACAGTTAGCACGAGATGGTACTTTTTTGGTTTGTTAGACCGTCTCCATATATAATACCTCCATTCTATTAATAGACACACATTTTATAATGTTGGCATTATTTTGCCTACATGTCGTAAATAATGTGCCCGAAATGTTCTCGAAATGTTCTCGAAATGTAGATATTTTAACCCGGATTAACCCAGAACTTTATTTTTTATTTTTTTTTTATTTAACCTCATGGATATGGGGCCATGTATTATACAATAGGTCCTATACAAATTTTGAAGCTCAATATCAGTGTTGCCATATGCCAACGCGCCGGGTTAATTCGGGTTAAGCTACATGACCGCGACATCCAGCTAATTTTGGTATCTATTATTCATTCCAATCAATTTGGAAAAATTATAATGATATTATCCGAACAATATGCCGACATATCGCCGGCAATTGTAGCCCAGTAAATATTCTCAATAAATTGAGGATATAATAAATAGAACTGTCGTGAGTCAGCGCAATCTATCATTATAAAATGTTGGTCCCATGACTTTTATATATTATACCAAGGGTTGGCAACCTATGACCCGCGGGTCACCGAGTGACCCATTTAATAATTTCAAGTGACCCACGTCGGTTCTGAAAAGAAAGTATAATATATCATAATACAAACATTACAATTGACCTTAAGCCAATTATATAATACTGTATAGAAAACCTAATTATTTAAGTTTTTATTGTTAATTAATGGTTTGATTTATCCATAATTATGTAGAACCGGGTCTTTGCAATAAATGTATTGCATTATTTTATTGTTATTATTAATATTATTTTTATTATTATACCATTATGTTATTTATATAATACAATTTAACAATATTTCACTTTAATATTGGGTCGGTGCATAATTAGATAGGTTAAAATGGAAATGTGCCCTTTTCTATACATATACGGATTTTTAATTTAAAAGTAAATACGTTTCTTTTTATTTTTTCTCTTCTCCACCTAATTTACGAGATATAAATTTGAAATATTCAAATATTTAGTATGATTGTTTGAAATTTTCGTATCAACCGTCATTCATGTGTTTTTAAATTGGAATAACTCTAGAAAGAATAAGCGTGTGCTGTAAAGGAATTTTGAATTATTTTGAAGAGCAGAACCCGAATCTACAAGAAAAAACATATATTTTTTTTTTTAAATTGAACCTACCTAATTACCCGGCGTGTTTATACTCCGTGTAATTTATATACTCGGTCGGCTTTGTTATTGTCGGAGAGCCTGTGCAGTACCCATTCGGCTAGTTTCCACACCTTCCCTAGCTTTTCAAACGAGAGGTTGTCAAGCTTTCGGTCCTTTCCATGACCGCTAGAAGTCCCTGATCGTCAAAGTCCGATGGCCGCCCTCTTCCTGACTTGCCCTTGTATCGCCAGATTTGAAACGTGGAAACCACTCATGACATTGACTTTTGCTGATTGTTCTAAGCCAAAAAGTTCGTTGATATCACGAACTAACTGTCCCGCTTTTCATCATTTTTGTTAGTGGTAGAGCTTAATGACTAATATGAATATGATTATCGCCATGCATTTATATTATGGTCCCGACCCCTTTCGATTTTGATAAAAGTCTCAGAATTTGTTAGAGTTGAGAAATATACGATACAGGCTACCTCAAAGTGTCATATTTTTGCTAAAATATCGGGATTTGCGTCTTGTACCAACGCTGGTAACTGTAAGTCGGTGGCGAAACAAAAAAAATATATATCGAATATTTATTCAACCCTAACAAATTCTGAAACTTTTATCAAATTAGAAAGGGGGATAAATTTGGCGTGGAAAAGTTGTATACCTACATCTATATTCGCGCCTCTTTCATTCCGAACGTTAAGTATTTAGGTGCTCCACTTCCTGCTAATGGCAATATGATCTATTTGATTTCGTGTTCTGTTATCTGGAGAGACTCATGTTACCTTACGAATGGGAAAAATGTGCTACCAATTTTTAGGTCGTTGTTCATGCACATTTCTGCGAACATTTCTCCAATTTACTTCATATCGCTTAGTTTCCCTATAACAGGTTCCACGTTTTCATTTCTGCTGCCAACTCTCACGTGCATATTTCCATTAGAATAACAATAACCGATTTCTTCACGTTTCTAAGTACCTCATATAATGTTAATGATTCTGATCGGATTTTGGTTTCCAGTTTATTATACATTGCGTCGCATTTTACTAACAATAGGTATAAACATTTTTACTCTGCCGTATTATTTGCGCCTAATTCTCCGCTACCTTTCCAGCGAGGTTCGATTAGCCCAGGTACTTGTAGCTTAGTTTTGTAACTCATGGCATAGTTGGGTTAAACACGCTGGATTTTTCATAGCACGCACATTCCAGGTTCCAAATTGTGTCCGTGATCGTAAGCCGAAAGTCATCGTTTTAGTAGACTGTCCATATCCGATGTAATCGGTTTCCTTTACAATATATTATTTCGATAAAGCGAATTGTAAGTCCACAGCTACCTAGACTATGGTATAAGTATACACCTTTCAGCAGTAGTCAATACATTGATCGTCGACATTCAGCGTTATCCAGAGTGCACTACGTGGCAGCGTCGACATTACACCCCCATAGAATATTCAGTGGAACTTTATATTCAATGTAACTGTTTGCCAGTTTAGTGTTTTCCAACAAATATACGAACTTTCAGAAATATACTATAGATCAAGGGTCGGCAACCTATAACCCACGGGGCACCGAGTGACCCATTTAATAATTTCAAGTGACCCAATTGAGTTCTGAAAAGACAGTGTAATATAATAATGGAGGTAATATATATGGAGACGGCCTAATAAACCGAATAATGTATCATTTCCTGCTTACTCGTATTTGCCTACTTAAGGCAGTAGAATTTTGCATTAACAGTTACATGAAGAACTTATTCATGTTAAACCTTTATAACTTTGCTACTGAACAATTCTCTCTCGTATTCTCTCGTAACCAGTTTTTAATTGTTATTTTGAGTAAAAGGAGGACGCGATGTAAAGGCAGGTACATATATGATACACAAAATTTGTATGCGATTGATATGAAAAGGCTGGGGCCTGAATATAATAAACAGACAAAAATTACAATTGATCTGACGCCAATTATGTAATATAGAACAGCCTAATTATTTATGTTTTTAATTTTATTGTTATTGTTTATTTGATTTATGCAAAATTCTGTAGAAACGAGTCTTTCCAGTATATCTCCACTTCAGTCACGTGCAGTCTAATGCGCAGAAGGTGCAGAGCACACCTGAAATATAAACAAAATTGTAACCAATTTTTATTGCTCGAAATTCCAAACTCAAATTATTTTATTAACTTTGAATGAGCTTTCGAAATTTTTTAAGCATTTTTTTTGGAAAAATTTGAAATTTTGTTAAAGGATCGTATTTGAATAGAAAATAAATTTTTAAACGATAAAAATTAAATTCGGAATTAAAGCTTTCGTTGTGCTTTTAATAACTTGAATAAGCTTTCTGCCAAAATTACATATTTCAATTAAATTTATTGTATCGGATAAAAAATCTATTCCAAATTATTTAAAATAACATTTTAATTAAAAGCTTTCAATGAGCTTTCGAAGTTTAAAAGATTTATTTTGAAAAAAATTTAAATTTCGTTAAAGGATCGTTGTTTGGAAAGAAAATAGATGTGAAACGAAAAAATTAGGTTGGGAAAATTAAGCTTTCTGGGAGCTTTTAAGTTCTTGCGGAGCTTTTGAACAAAATGTTTAGTTTTGATATTTTGATATTTTTCCTCAACTATTTTAGAAGCTTCCTGCATCATTACCTTTTTTTGGATCCGAAGAAAATAATTGGAAATACCGGATCATATGTTGCGATGTCCGACAACTCAAATTTCTCGGTATGAGCCCTTACGAATTTTTGATTTTTCTTATAGATAAATTTCAACTATTCCGAAATATTTAATTTTTGTATTTTTAAA
>JANTOP010022227.1:0-28417 GCA_027564815.1 Symmerus nobilis | reverse complement strand
GAACGCTTAATGAGACGAAACTTTGACACTAAGCACATTGCTGCTGTCATCGCCACGAACGTCAGAACTGATGGGTGGCAATAGGTGGGCACCCTCCCTTACATATTTTTATCTGCGCAGTTTTTTTACTATTGGTTTTTATCGACTCGACTCGACAAGACTCGATCATACTCCCAGCCCTGATTTATATTTTCATAGTCTTCTAATACTTTTTGTAGACCATTTACTTTATCAGGGATTGATTGATCATGCAAAACGGCTCTGTCTTTTTAATGTATTAGTACCGTAGGGGGCTGATTATAATATCATAGTACAATATCAGTTTTAAAAATCTAAGGAAATAGCTTTTTTAAATATAAATAGTGATATGATATTAATTTAGGGAAATTATCACGAACTGTAGACTTATTACGCACACCTGGTTTAAAATTTCAACAATTTTGACCATATGTTGAAAACACGCCCATAAGGGAGTTATACTAATACGCATTCTACAGACCACATAAGTCTCCCATCAGCAGATGGTTAGTTATATTTGTCAGGCTTGCAGCTTTCTGAAATATGAGAGCTTGTAGCTTGTAGATCGCGTTGCTGCTCATTTGTATAAATTAGCTATGGGTTTTAGTGTCCTGTACTAATGCTACTATAGGTTGATTGCCCATAATTACCCTAGCATTCTTATGCGTGTGGTATTTGTATTACGTACTTGAGTATCTTTAACCCAGATAAAATTTTTATTACTCTAACCCTTAGTTATTCTTAAATGAACAATAGCTTCCATAAGGATTTCTTTAACGAAGCAGTGTACAGTTTAGTCTTAGAAGAGTGTACTTGAACAGTACAGCCTTCCTTATTATATTTTATTTCTTTTATAATTCATCTAGCCGTCTCGTCAAATCAATGGGTTAAATGTTAAAAAAATATTCACACTCTAATCCACTATTCTAGGAACGAGTGCATGTGCCTGCGCACTAAGTGCCAGTTTCGATTCATTGTCGGGTGGTGCAATAAGTCGAAGCATAGCAGCATCAATAGGAACAATATTCGGTAAAATATATATACGAAATTTTCCAGCAGCTTCCCATTTAAATTCTAATCTGTATCCACCAGGTCGTCCGCCCGATTTCATTGCCTGCGGCATAACACTGCTAATGACCTGTGTACTAGCGTTGGGCGCTAGTAAATCGGTCCTCTTCAACAACACATTAAATGCCGTGAATTTAGCGTCATGGATTTTCATAATGGGCGCCGGTTTATTTTACGTTGACCTGAATGTCTGGCATGAACATGAAGGTTTCCTACCATACAGTTGGAGCGGTGTATTTACAGGGGCGGCTACATGTTTCTATGCATTCATCGGTTTTGATATAATTGCAACGACCGGTGAGGAGGCGAATAGTCCACAGAAAAGTATACCGAAAGCAATTGTCGGTTCGTTAGTGATAGTGTTGATCGCATATGTTAGTTCAAGTTTAATATTAACGTTAATGGTGCCGTACGATCATATTGATAGGGGATCGGCTCTGGTGCAAATGTGGACCTATGTCGGTGCAACGAAATGTCGAGCAATTGTTGCTGTTGGAGCTACGGCTGGTTTATCCGTTGCTATGTTTGGATCAATGTTTCCAATGCCTCGGGTTATCTACGCCATGGCTCAGGATGGATTAATATTTAAACAGTTAGCTCAACTATGGGACCGTACAAATGCGCCCGGTATAGCGACGTTAGGTAGCGGATTAGCGGCTGCTGTTGTTGCACTCTTAGTACGGCTAGAAGTTTTAGTCGAAATGATGTCGATTGGTACTCTGTTAGCTTACACATTGGTATCCACCTGTGTACTGGTTTTACGTTACCAACCACACAGTACGTCTCTGGTTGAATTACTACCAGCTCAACTTCGGACACCACAACCACCAAGCACACCGGATCCAACTCATTTATCAGCTGGTTAGATATTTTAAATTAATTTTAAGAATTCACAATTTTTAGTTAAATGAAATATATTTTATGAGAAGCTCCACCCAAAAAGAATATCACAGTTCGGAAGGTAACCAGAGGATCCCCGGATTCGGACGATTCATTTGGTGATGAAAGTCCCGATGGTTATTTAAGCGGTAGACGGGATGATCAATTTTTAGTTTCCGATCGATCTGAAAATAAATTTTACGGTAAGTAAATCTCGAAATTCTGTACGAAATTTCATCCTGCAATTTACAGGAAGCGTGCATGGAGCTCCAACCGGAAATGCAACACCGTTTGATAATATTGGGTTCGGTATAATCGGTCGTAAGCTACAAGAATACGCATATCTGTGTCCCGGATTTTTTCCATGGGTAAATCCGGGACCGGCAACATTCGAGAGTGGGATGCATGTAACAAAATTAGTCGGTATTATGTTCGTTTTGATATTTTTACTAGATCTAGTAGCGGCTATTGGATTTTCCGGTACGTTTATCAGTCTGATTTGGTCCGGTTTACTTATCGGTATTTTGGTGATCCTCGTGGTCATATCAAGACAACCACAAAATCGGTAGGTTCAAAGTTAACTTCTTCTTGGATTTGAATTAATTCCAATTAAATTGTAGGTACGCCTTAGCCTTCCTTACACCAGGTTTACCATTCATACCGACTATTGCCATCACGGTTAATATCTATTTAATATTTAAGTTAAGTATACTAACGTTAGTCCGGTTCACCGTTTGGATGACGCTCGGTTTAATCATGTACTTCTACTATGGCATTACGCATAGTTTGCTGGAAAATCCAACCGAAGAGATTGAACTGTCCGTTGAACCAGCGGAAACGATAGATTATAATCAAACGGCTGTATGGGATCGGCACGGTTACGAAAATAAAATGGCGGATGAGAATCGTGTGACGAACAGTTGGAATTCAGGAGGCAACAATTATACGGATCCGGAAGCTGCGTGGAAGGGACCGAATCAACGAACGACAAAAACGACCAAACAAACAGACAAACAAACAGGAAATAATATCCAACAATCAAATAGTGGTTTTAGTTCAATATTCATCGATGAAACACAATTTCCGACATGGGATGATTAGATTCCGATTTTATTTATTTATTTATTTATTTATATTTATGTAAAACTTCAAAAATCGTTCTTTGATCCAATTGTGTGATATAACAAAAAAAATTAGAAAGAAAGTAATAATTTTTTAGGCTATTAACGATCAATCATTACTAATAATTATGTTATAAAATTATCTCTTTACGTGTTGAAGTAATGCATAAGTTAAGTAATTTAAAATTTTGAATTGAAGCCAGTCGGTGGCAGTGGTGGGATAAAAATTTCCTTCCACGTAAAGAGAAGATGACATATATTTTGATTTTAATTTATACGACGCTTGAAGTCTGGAGAAATCTGAAATTTTCATATGAAGACAACAGGGGACAGACAAGGAATGTCACAAAAAATCGCAAATTGAGTGAAGATCGCAATTTAGTGGAAAAATGTCTATACTTTATTATAAACTCATCTCCTCGGAATTGATATTTTGTGACATTCCATGTTTTCCCCCTGTGGTCTTCATATAATATACCAAAATAAAACAAAACAAAATAATATAAAATGCAATGCAATAATATTGATACCAAATATTCATACAGAAATTTGTTAGATAATTTAAAATTGTAATCTGGCTAATGGCCGACAAATTTTTAAATATTTTGTTGGTAACAGACCATCTTCCCATGTATTTAATTCTGGAAGCTTCCAATTTTTAACTGTTAGCTTTTAGATTTTAACTTTAAGTGTTTCCATTTACTTAATATTCACTTAGAGCAGTGATTTCCAAACCTTTCCTGCTTGAGCCTCCCTTTTAGCAGAAAAAATAGAGGCGCTCCCCCTTTCGGAAATTTTAAAATTTATTCTGATATTCCGATTATTAGTACAAAGAAGATGATAAATTAGTGATTGCAACTTATTAATCGATTAATCGGACAAATGTGAAGAAATATTAATCGATTAATCGACCAATAGAAATCGCTTATTTTCGTTATTTATAAAGTTATTTTGAAAACATTCAAATTTTTTTCCCAGTATTACGCCAAATTATAAAATACCATATTAATGAATCCATTTTTCAATCTTGATAATTAAATCTTAAGATTCTTTGACTTGAAATATATGGCGGTTCGGAAGAAAAACTGAATTCCCAATAATTTTCTTCGGGACTTGTAAAATCTAATTATGCAGAATTATGCCCTTATAACAATGATTACCAACGAAGCTTTCTTGAGTGCGAAACATATACAATTACATATATGAAGCTTTAAAAGCTCGGGCAATTTGGGTAAAATGGATATAGGCGTGGTAAACAGGGTCTTATAACAAATGAGCAAATTCATGTCTCAAAATTTTAAAGGAAAAGTAAACCCCTAATTATGGTGAAAGTATAAAAGGCTGAAATTATTAAATTGTCACTATCCCAAGAAAGCTAATATAATTTCCCAATAAATTTTAAATTTCGAAATATTTGATAGGATTCATTCAAGGGATGGTTTAATATTCCTAATAAATTAAAAACCTTAAGGGGTTTTCTAAGAAGTTATATTTTTAAAGTAGCGTCAAATATGTTGGAATTACCTCCATAGAATAGACCAGTTCTGCCATTCGATATTGCACGACATTAGCGAACAATTTTAAAAAATGGTGGACAGTTGATAGATTTTCTGGGAAATGTTTCGAAAGAGTTTGTTAAACTGATGGAAAAGTTACCAGAAGTTATTTCAAAGAGTTCATACGTTTTGAAATTTATTTTTCATCCCCTAATAATTTAAAATCAACGAAATTGAACATTTTCTGAAAGAAAGCATTAAGCATTAAGATAGCATTCCAGAAGCTTATCGAAAGCTCTTAAATAGAATATTATTTTAGGTTGTATGGAATCTAATTTCTCTATAATCGACAACTTTCGATGAAAAGCTCCGTAGAAAATGAAAATCTCTTCAAAAGCTTAAATGAATTAAATTCAATTGAATTTTAGGCAAATTATCATGAAGGCATTCATAGTCCTCGTTGGGCCTTTCTTGAAAAATTCACCTACCGCCCTGAAATTTTGAATAAATAATATGCTTTTAATGAGCTTTCGAGATTTTTAAAGAATATTTCTTTTGGAGAAATTTAAAATTTCGTGGGATGACCGATATCTGGATAGAAACTAGATTTTAACACGTAAAAAATTAAGTTCGAAAGTTAGAGCTTTTTTTGAGCTTACAATGGATGGATTGATTGATATCAATTTATCTAAATTTAATAAATGAAAGTAAAATTTGATTCCAAATTATATAAAATGACATTTCAATTGTCAACTTTCCATGAGCCTTCAAAGAGCTTTCGAGATTTTTAAAGCTTTGTTTTAGGAAAAAGTGAAATTTGGTTAAAGGATCGTTATCTGGAGAGATAATAGATTTTAATGCTTAAAAAATTAATTTCGAATCTTAAAGCATTCGTTGCGCTTTTAATAGTTTAGTTAAGCTTTCTGCGAAAATTTCATATTTCATTTCAATTTAATGAATAGGATAAAAAGTAAATTCCAAATTATATAAAATTACATTTTAATTTTAAGCTTTAAATGAGCTTTCGATATTTCTCAATCTTTTTTTTGGGAAAATTTGAAATTTCGTTAAAAGATGGTTACCTGAATAGAAAATATATTTTGAAACGAAAAAAATAAGGTTCGGAATATAAAGCTCCCAACTTTTATGTTTTGCAGAGATTTTATACGAAACATTTCGTTTTGGTATTCTGATATATTTTTCCTCAACTAATTATAAGCTTTCTACATCATTACATTTTTTTGAATCCGAAGAAAATTATCGAGAAATCCGGACCAAATGTCTGGAATTCAAATGCCCGATATTCAAATTTCTCGGTGTGAGGCTTTACAAATTTTCGATTTTTCTCGGATAAATTTCAACTTTTCCGAAATATTTAATTTTTGTATTTTTACCCAACTGTCAAAGAAACTTTGTGCATTTTTACATTTTGTTCCGGCCGAAGACATTATTCGGCATGCTCTCTAGTAATAGCTTTGAGCAATGTTCTCTTGAATAAAGAAAATGGATATGATAAAGGCTGTTACATTTTGTTAAGGGTCATAAAATTGTGCACACCTTATGGAGATGTTGTCCGCACGCCACTAAACAAATATCGCCTAAAATTAGGACTAATTCTGCTAAGTCTCAAGGAGTTGGAAAAATAGGAAAAAAATTAAATATTGCGAAAATGGAGAAAAATTTTAAAGAAATAGGCGATAAGTTCAAAAGAAAAAAATGTGGGAAGCAGAAAAACCCGAATATTGACGTGAAAATCCTCGACCTGTAAAACGTATTCACTTCCACAATTTGAGAGCGATGGTACACACAGAAAATGTTTAGATCTAATACATAAAGCCTTCAAATCATTTGCACCAACCAGCGTCGAATCTGAAAAGGTGTCACGAAATTTCAGCATTTCTTAAGCTCTGCACGAAAGATCCATTACGTATATATAATAAAATCATTGATGATCTATGCTTCTACGTGTCTACTTTAAAGAATCTACAATTCGATCCATATTAATTTTCTTATACCTTCCTCCAGAAACGAGGAAATTTACATGAGGATTTTTATACTGATTCTTATCATAATTGATCCACCCTAATTACCAAACATCAATTTAAATGGTAGATCAGATTGTAGGCAATAGAGAGAAAACTTTTTGCATTTTCGAATTTGGTAAAACATCGACAGACACTGTCCTTTCCTGGCTATTTTTCAGAAATTCGCCTAGAAGCCTGAATTTTTGCCCAGCATATGATGCATATAAGTCTGATAATATATTTTCTTTAGACGCTGACTAGCAAGAACGACAGTTACTTTTAAAGATGACCAGTATCTAAATATTTTTATATGATGCTGAAGCGCGCATTGTATGAAAACCGGGTTAACAATCAGACAACAAATTTGATCAGACTCGTGGCCCCCTTATAAAAGCAACGCGCCGCACAGTTTGGAAAACTCTGACTTTATCTTAGGCTTAGGTTTCAAACATATGCAATGTACAACTTTAAATTTAAAAAAATAACTAGCTAAGTATCCGGAGTCTGTTCAATTAAGCAGGAGTCTTAGAACTGCAGATTTTCGCGGTTCTGAATACAATTGTGAGGCATAAATTTCGAATCGATTGCGAAATTTCGGTGAAATCATCGGGAAACTGCTTCAGTGAGGCCAGGGTTTCGGTGAACAATTACACTGATTACTAAAAGGAAAAGCTAGACTAACTAAGAATAACTAAATTGTAACATAAATGGTACCACCTGCGATGATTAATCGGCAAATCATGGCTTTAAATCTTTTCATTTAGGCGGGTTCCTAATTAAGAGGCAAATTCCCAAGGCGGCGCCAAGCTATTCACGGGCCGTAGGCTCGATTTAGATCCCAGGGTCCTCAACTAACGTTTTTTTTAAGAAACAAATACAAAAACAGTTTCTGTTTAAACTGTTGCTAACATTAACAACTCAAATTCAAAGAAATGCTTATTTCAAAATAATTTAATTATAAAATAATTTTATGAAATTCATATTATATCCGTAATTAATTCCTGATATCCGTAAATTCTACTGGTATTATCGTCACATAACTGATTCCTTGTAATTTTTCCTCTTCTCCCAAAGTCCCAATACCGAGAGTTTTGCCAAAGTTTGAGTTTTCGACATAGTTTCCTTCGAAAGCGATACCCTTACTCCACCGATCCTTGAACATTTGAACATTTATCGTATAGTACGATAGCTTTGACTTCTCCAAAATAAGCATCAGTTTCCTATGAAATCTGTAACTTTGGTAGAGACGATCTGAATAAATTTAAAAATCTCTGGAGCTTAAATTTTGAAAAAAATTTTGTACATTTCGAAAACTAATTTTAATCCTAATAACTAAATTTTAATTAAATCCGAAATTGCCCAAAAAAAGCTACCCAAAAACTTAAAAGGTCACAGAATACTTTGTGTTTGGAACATAATTTTATTCGTATTGACAGCTATTTTCCAAAGAGGTCGGCGAAATCATTAAGCTTTAAATAAAATTGTATTCATTTTGAATTCTAATTTTATTCAATTAATTAAATTTTAATCAAATCTGATCTGAAAGTTTCTAATGAAATATAATTTTATTGCAAAGGCAGTTACCTAGCCTACCTAGGCCAAAGTTCGGCTCTGGGAAATTTAAGGTTCTTATAGTTTAAAATTTATTAACTATGCGATCCACTTTAGGAGGCGAATTTGTCGCCTCCTAAAACCTATCGCTCTAGGGTGGAACCTATTTAGCCAGCCTATAAATCTGCCTCTGCCGGAAATACTCTCGAACGAGGTTCCTTATAATTTGAAATCCACGGAAACGCTCAAAAACTTCTAAAAGAGAAGTAAGTTATAGAAATCAGCAAGAATTGGTTGAGAATAGACTTTACTTTGTTGATTTTCTTGCTCTACGATACTGCAGAAAATCGGTTAGGAAATCACATCCACAAAATCGACAGATTCTAAGTTCAATTTCTACTTGGAATTGAGATAATTTTATTTAAACTAATTATTTTAATTTTATTAATAAATAATTTAATTAAAAATCCGGAACAAGTAGGTAATAAGCAGGAAAAATTCGAAAAATTGAAGAGCAAGTCTAGAAAAATCAAACGAAATGAAAAAAATACCCTAAAGAGCTGGAAAATGTCTACAAAATCAGAAAAAATTCGCGGAATTGTCGCAAAAATTCTAAATACCACGAGAAATTCTGAAGGAAGCCGGAAAAAGACAGAGAAGTCATAGAATTGAGATAGAAGTTGAGAAAACCCGTTAGTAAAATTGGTAAAGCCGGATAAGGACACAAAAATAGGTATAGGAAAAATCGGGTAAAATAAAGAAAAATGATTGAGACGCTTAGGAAAATCGGTTAAATATTGCCAAGTTTGTAAATATACAGGAATGTAAAGGAATTTCGGAAGACATTCGAAAATATCAAAGAAATAGTCGAGATGAAAGTAACGGAAAATAAGAAGAAAAATATTCAGAAAAGTAAAGAAGAGAATTTGATAATTGGAGTTCCAATTTAGGAAAAAACAGGGGAAAAACAGGAAAAGCCAGAGAATTCTCTTTTTTTGAATTTTCTTAATCGCTAAATGGCTTAGACGCCTAAGAGATAGAATTCATTCCAATTTAAAATTTAACTTGATATTTTTTGTCCTTACGAGTCTTCAAACATAAATTTGGCGTCAATGTTTTGAGAAATGGGATTTCGGCCAACCTGGTTTAAATTTGATATTTTTAGGGTCGGTAATTATTCAAAATGCATTTATTTATTTATATTTATTTATTATTCTAATTCATTTAAAATTCGGGGACCTTTAATTAATTTTTCAAATTAAATTTCTTTAAATAAATGTCTACTGGAAAATTTTTCCTGTAATTTTGATAAATTACCTTTGATAAATTTTACTCCTGTTTGATAAACCTTTTCTTGGGTTACTAAAGTTAATTTTATACATTAAATAGAGAGATACAAAGTTATTTCGGAAAATTATTATTAGAATATTTCAAATTTCTAACAAAGTTATTTTTGACCGGATTTTAAAAATATATGTTAAAGGGGGGGCTCCCAGCAGTTATAATTTAGGTAGAACACCAAAGTTCTCTCTTATTTGAATCGATTTTGAAATTTCAAAATCGTGGATTTTCCGGGAATTTATTAGCGTTTCCCTAAACAATTTTTTTACAATTTTTACAATTCCTTCACTCCGTTAAGTTCAATTTCCAGTTCAGTTTCTTGTTAGACATCAGGAAAATTCTAAAAATCGAAAAAAAAAATAGAAAACTATCATAGAAATTTTTATTTTATATAAAAATGTTACCTTATAAGGACACTTTTGAAACATTATTTTAAAAATGTCCTTAATTTTGTCGGCCAGATATTGTCAAAAGTTTAAGTATCGAATATCTCCACAAACATATTGAATTTTACCTCATTTATACGAGCTATTTTCAAAAATAACCAAAACCAAATATGTACTTCCATTGAAGTAAATTTTTTAAATTTAATTGAATCATTTTAATTTTAATCATACTTTCAACGATTTAACCATTTTGAAACGAATTCATAAACTCCATTTTAATTAAAGAGAAATCTAGTAGGATTAGAATATAAATTTAAATCTAAATTATAAATTACATTTCTATAGATTTAAGTTATTTTTTATTCTTAAATTAAGGAATTTTTGATTAAAAGTAAATCTGTGTTTTTTTAAGGAAACATTTTGAAGAAACAAAAATATTATAAATAAATTTCTATTATCCTTCATGTCCCATATTTTAATTAAATTAATTTCATTTACTAACAAATAGAATTAAAATATAAAAATATAATATAAAAAATAATCAAAACCATTCCAAAAATTTGAATTTAAAAACAAACGGAGAATTATTTAAATTATTTTTAATAATTTGTTGATATAAAATAAATGAATAAAATACATTTTTGCTTTAACGTTTATTTTTGAATAAAAGAGAAATTTAAAATATACAAGCAATTTTTAATTTCTGTACATCTTAAGAAATTCATATAATTCTACATCTACATGTCTATAATATCCATAAAGAAAGAAATCAGAAAAACAATATTGTAAAATTTGAGAAAAAAATAATTCCTTAAAAAATTTAAAAGTATTACAAATTATTGTAAATAATAATGGATATTTAATTTAAAAAATTATTAATAAATATTTTAAGATTTAAAATATTAATTAAACAAGAAAAAAATATTATTAAATTTATTGAAAAAAAAAATTGTTAAACATTTCTTTATTGTTGCTTAATATGTATATAAGAGTTTAAGAGAAAAAAATTGACTAAAAATATTTAAAAAACAAAAAACATATAAATAAAAATGTATTTAAATCTAACATATTGTAAAAAAATATTTTTAAAAAATCTACAAGTAAATTTAAAATTAACAAAATAAAAAAACAAAAAAAAAACTCTATTTCTACGTGTTTATAGAAATAACTACCACTAAGAAGTAATTATTAATTAGTTAAAAGAAATACTCAAAAATTGACAGAGAAATACATTTAATTAAATAATAATTTCGTAGTCCATAAGTAGATTTTAGAAATTTATCTTATAATTTTCTATCAAAATTATTTCATATTTCATCATTATATTTTCATATATTTGAAGTCTATAATTTTGAGTTCAAAACTTCCATTTAACGGTCCGCCTAGAATTATAAAATGAAGCTAAACTTCCAATTTTGAATAGAAAGTAGGAGATAATATGAAAATCATTTCCATTAATTTTTATTATAAAATATTTATGGAAATAATGACATTTCTTAAATGACAATCTACACCACATGAAGTTATCGGTTTCGTAATAAGATATTTATTTTTAGAAGTTAAAACTTCGAATGATTTTATTGTGGCCATTACACTGTTAGCCAACTTTTAGGTTCTCAAAAGAAATGTCATGCTGCTCCCTCAAAAATTGCTGGTGAGGCATTTCTTTCCAAAACTTGCTAAATTCGAGAGTAAAATAGAAAAGCTTGATTTCTTTTTCTATCTAAATTATATCGAGCTTTCCACCTTAAGTGGCGAAGATGACATTTCAATTGGGCGTTACTGAACTGATCTGAACTGATTCCCATATTGGAGGAGCATATGCCTACATTACTCCCCTCATATTAGAGGGATTATTTCATATTTCACTTTGTTTATTGCAACTCAGTTGGGTGCTCAACCGGGATCAAAAAGAAAACAGCATAATTATATTGATTCCCGAAAGTAGTAAAGTAATATATTGACCACTTTGCGGTGTGAGCGATAAAGAAATTTCGTCGGTTGTATATGGGAAATCCCTGAATAATTTAAATTTGCAGAATTTTAAGCGGAAAAAGAATAACTTTCTGCAGAATTAGTAATAGATCCTTGAACTTTTAATTAATCAATTTATTTTTTTTTCAAGGCGCAAATTATGTAATAATTCCCTAGAAATTAAGAAGTAAAAACGAAGGCCATGTATGACTGCAGATATATAGGTCGAATGTTAACCTGATTTTTCTTTATAAAAATAAGAAACTTCTATGAAACATGACTTAAATTGAAATTTTATAACATGAAAGGTATAACGCTCCTTATAGGTACCACCTGGTTACCATTCCGTAAGCCTTCAAGGTTAAATAAGAGCAGAAAATTGGACATCCTTCCAAATATATGTGCCAAATTTCAGTAATTTGGTATAAAGATACTCGTCGTAATAAATAAATTAAAAAAAAAATTCTTGAAAATCGGCATCTCACTCGCTCACATCCGATTCTATCAGTGGTGTGCGGTCAAAATCACCATGAAGTGTGCCGAAGTTATGACCTTAACAAAATGTTACAACTTTTATCAGTTTTATTAGCATTTTCTTATTTTCGCATTCGTACGTTGGTCATTTTCAGGGAAATTGGTATAATTTTGCGGGAAAAAAATTACGAATTTTCGATATGAATTCAAATCGGGGATGACCTACATGATCTATCAATACATTAAGATCAGGGGGTCAGATCAGATCAGATCAGTTCGGGTAGGGGTTCAGCGCTGAGCGCTAAGAACCCCTGGTACCTAGACACTATGGTCCGTTGTACATAAGATCAGGGGGTCACTTCCCAACTTATGTGGTTAAAATCCCCTTAAAAATTGAATGAAAAAAATTCAATAAATTTCGTTCGAAATTAGCCTAAGAATTTTTACTTTAATTTGACTTCATTTGCTTTTTTCAAATTCTTTCTATGTAATTTTGAAAAAGGAAAAATAAATTTTTTTTATGAAAATTTTTCTGTCAATTTTTTCGGAAACTTAATTTTGCGGGAGATTTTTTTAAGTAACCGGAAATTCTAGTTACGTGGCAAAAGCGGTCCAAAATGAGTTGTGTAGAACAACCATTTTTAAGAAAGGCTGATTTTATAGGTGTCGATATAAGGGGCTGACATCAATAAATATAATTTTTCGAAAAATTTGAAATTTAAAAATTTATTATAATTATTATTGTTATAACGGGTTCAAATAAGGGATAACCAGGGCGACTGCGATGAGTCCTCTTAATGACTAATTATTATTATTAATGACTGCGACTGCGATGGGTCCTCTCCCAAATAATGTGACTAAAATCCTTTAAAAAACGGCTTGTATAAATTACAATAAAATTGAACGATTATAGTTCGAATTTCTAAGGGACATTTTTATTTTAAGAATTTTCTAATCTAGATGGCAAATCATTTCTAAGTGATTTTCGAAAAGTTTTTATTAAGAAAATTTTTTGAACAAATCATCGGTTTTCACCAAAAAAATCGAACTTCTGACACTCTTTTGGAAATATTGAATTTCCGGGAAATTTCCTTAAGGAATCGGAAATAATGATTATGAGAAAAAAAAATTATTCACTATGGAAACTGTAGAACAAACTTTAAAAAGAAACGACCCACTGATTTTAGGAAAATGGTTATTCCCCGATTTTTATCATTTTCCACATCCAACTGCTATAAATAAAATCGTTATGTATGGGACTCTTTCCCGGATGTGTCCTATTTTTCTCCAACTTTTAAACACTTTTAACGACTTTTAAACCAACTTTCAGAGAAAAAAGTTTTTCAATTATTTTCAAGAGCGGTTCAGAAATTGAAAATCAATTTTAGGAAGATTCTATTCAAATCTTGGTTCAATATTTAACAATAAATGAAAAAATATTATTTCTCAAAAGAAATTTCTGAAAAAAGTGAACTCTCAAATTTTTAGCGTTATATTTAGCGTTTATAAACGCTACAAACCGTTCAAAAAAAAACTTTCTTAGGAAATATCTCTAATTCCTCGGAAAAATATAAAATTTTTAAATTTCGAATTGGAAACATTTAAAGGAATATGCAGAAAAAAAATTGCTTTTAAGTTTGGCCGATAAAGATTTAATAAAATTTTTAATCTGGCTCTGGCCATATTAGAGAAGGTTTGCTCTGCGCCATCTGCACATTCGATTGCACGCCACTGGATTCTACCAGGACTGTCTTAAGACCAATCTGTTCTGTGTTTGTTTTATATTAAATTAGTCGAAAGTGTCTAGTTGGGATCCCCTGTAATAATCCTAGTATGATTCTTCTTCAAATAAAAAATCAAAGTAATCTGGAGGAGTCTAATAATTTGGAGAAAATTCGACACATATGGAAATAGTCGGTGAAGAATCGAACAGTCAGAATAGTTAGATAAAAAGTAGAAGAAAGTCAGGATTAGGAAAAGTCGAATTAAAATTCGTAAAAATATCTGAAAAAAATTCCGTTGATTTCTTCGAATGGATTAGGTTCAAAATTATAACCCTTTTCCTGGAAAGAACCCTATAAAACAGGAGGTTGCTATTTTTGAAATATTTTCATTTCGTATAATAATATTTTTCATGTCCTTTCGACGGCGATAATCCCACTATCGATAGCTGAACGACTTACATAAGTTCCAGTTAACTTTTGAAGTTTTTTTTTCAACAATCAAAAATCTGAAATGAAATTTAGGCTTCCTTGGTTGTACAAATCTTCAAAATTACTCGATTTCTTTGGAACCGATTTTTGATCTCATTTTAAAAATATAAATTGTTAGGCAACACCTTAAAGTTTTTATGTCATTAGTTCTAGTAGGTTATCCCCCATATGAATCCTAAATAAAATTTTCAAATTTTAGTTTCTCCATGAAATTATACGAATTTTTCCGAAGGGTGATATTTTATAATAAAAAAATTACATTCCACCATTAAACATAACATTTTTTTAAAGAAAATTTCGTTTGAATTGATTGACATTTTTTTCCTGATTATTTCATTAGCTTAACCAGAAACTACTTTCAGGATTTTTGGAAAAAAAATTTTTTTGAATGAGTTGTGACCTTAGGAAAATTGCTAATTTTTTCCTACATTTCTCACAATCAATTTACTGCCTGTTTTTTGGATCATCATTTTGCAAACCAATTTTTTATTAAGAAATTTTCACTAGATTTGTTTGAAATTTTTTGACATGAACAGCTAAGAACATGTTTGCAAAATTTCAGAGAAATCAGCTCAAGAGTTTTCTAGAAAAGTGTTCCAGAAAATCAGGATTCTCTATCGAAAACGGCTGAGGAAGTGAATTACTTAAGGGAACTACATTAAATCTTAACATATCAAAATTTTTATTACGATCACATGTACAGGTGCTTAACTCTACGCTCAGACGACTCTGTCTATGTCTTTTTAAAATTCGGCTGCAATAAATGGCCCTATCAAAGTCCAGAAAATCTCAAGCAAAGGTGGATAAATTTAGGAAAAATACGTGTGCAATTTTAAAAGTCGTGGAAAGTCAATAAAAATCGGGATAAGGCAGAAAAGTTTATAAATATTGGGAAAATTCAGACAAATCGATCAATAATCGGAACACAGGCCAAGAATATGTTGAGATAGTAAAAATTAATAGGACTCTATATTCAGAGAATTCAATTAAATGCGGAAAATATTCAGGAAAAGTCAAATAAATTGCTAAATTTTAACAGAACGTTAAAAAGTCGGTAAAAGTCGCTAAAAGGTGAGATAAAAGTCAAACAGATGAGGAAAATTTACTAAACTCTGGAAAAATCTAATAGTCCCAGGAATATGTTAGAAAATCAGAAAAACATGCGGAAACTTCAATAAAAGTTGAAAAAGTCTGAAAATGTGGAAACTTTCTACGAGAGGAGGGCAAAAAAATTAGGAGAACGTGTAAAAAATAGGAAGAAGTCGACCTAATGGAAAGTAGGGAAAATTCGTATAAATTTCGGTAAGATGTGGGAAATATCAGGTCAAATTGGAAAAATTTCAGGAAAATGTCGAGAAATTGGCGCCTCTGCTAAATTCCTGGCTTTTTTACAAATTTTTTTATTGTTTTTTACTGTTTCAACAAAAGACATTAAGTCTGCAGATAGGTCTTCACTCTGCAGCTAGAAACTATAGTGACAAAATTCTACAGAACAGAATAACTCGTCAATTAGGCATCTAATTGTATGAAGCAAGGCACACTATACTGCAAATTTCTATCGATATAAAAAACCAGTAAAAAGACTGGAAAAAGTCGAAAAACATAAGAGAAAATTCGGTAATGCTAGGAAAAGTCAAAAAATTATTATTTAACGGATTATTTTTTAAATTTGGAAGTAGAATTATTTAAAGGATGATCTCAATGATCTAAGAGATATCCGGAGGAATTCGAAAAGGTGTACTCTGCGCCTCCTGCGCATTAGACTGCACACCACTGCTAACGCCACATATTATATATTCGGCAGGTGTCGCCTAAAAAAATGTCACAAATCAGAAAAAATATTCCTACAAAGTCTAACCTCTAAAAGTTAAAATTCTTTTTTATTCTAACTGGTTAACTATATTTTATCAATTCTTGGCAAGTTTTGGAAAACTATGCCCTATAGAGATCTAAAATGTTAGATTACAATTAGCTGTTAGGCCGTCCCTTATTTTGAGTGTTTTAGAATTTCAACTGAGAAATTAAAAAAATTCAAATTCATCAAATTTCCCCCTTTGCAGCGATTCACAATAATAGCTAAGGAAGGGTCATAATTATTTCTTTTCGAATGACGTCAAAAATAAATTCAAATTTTTTCAGTCCCTAGCAGGCTTCTAAGAAGATTCTGTATATCAAATTCAATATAATAATATTTGTGACCAGAATGAAATTTTAAAATGTTCAAAATATAGGTCAACCTATTTGTATTCATTTCTGCCTAATTAAAAAACATTTTAATTTGTTAAACAATCAGGAAAAATATTTTTAAAAAAAATCAGAACCAGTAGATTCCATTTTAATAAAAAACTATACACTCATAGGAGGTCCTACTGTTCATGTCCCCATTTAAAATATTTAAAATAAAATATAAAAAAATAAAAACAAAATAAAAGAAGCTGTGTTCAATACATATCTATTTTTCCGTAGCATATTATATATAGAAATCTCCTAATTGTTCTACGAACTTCATAATTCTCATTAAATAATTTGTACCGCCAAATTATCTATTGCCACGTTCAAAGCAAAATGGTCGTTACAATTTAAAAATATAAAATGTCCTCCCACAACACCAACATGGTGAATAGCATCATGGTTTTCAGTCTCCGCCATTTTAATTGTCTGAATTTGTATTAAATTAATGGCAATTAAATTTGTTATTTAGAAATAATAATTATAGGCGATGAAAAAATTGAAGGAAATAGGAACTGAAAATAGGAGAACCATAAAATTTGAATGAGATCCAGTGCCTGTTTAAAAATTGTATTGTAGTAGATTCTACCGACAAAAAAAATAAGATATATTTTATCTTTTAATAGGAATTCTATTCGACCTTTCTAAATATCATTCAAATCCATCAATTGGAATTGCTTTCTTCCTGCCAATATGCCAATTAAATTATATCAATTTATTTCTTTTTAATTTTAGTTAGATTATATTAATTCTAATTCCTATTTGATTAATTAACTAAGAAATTGCACAAAATTTATTCCTTATTTTTTATCACATCGATAATTAATTAAATTCAAATATAACTAATCAGTTTTAAAGCTTTGGAATTAATTTCCTATTTAATAAATTTTAAAAATTATTAAAATAAATTTGATCCATTATTAAACATATACTTTAAAAAGAAAACATTTAAAATGTGTATAAATTATATTTAAATATATTATAAATTATATAAAAAGAAAAACAAAAGGAAAATTACGAAGTTATATTTAAAAAAAAGGTTAAATTATAAAACAAAATAAAAAAGCAAATAATCGTTGTTTTATTTGGGAAGACCACTAAAACTCTTTGTCTTAATCTCAACAGATCTATCTCGTCGATGGAATCTTTTTTAACCTAACAGTCAGCGTACCTACTTATTATCTATAACTTCTTAAAATAGTTCAAAGTAATCGGGCGTCAAACAACATTGCAACAGACTTTTTGGTAAGAAAATGGTATCCCATACGTATTTTTCCTGACTAAAATAGTTGAGTATAAATTTTTCTAATTATTTAGGAGACTCACGAATAGAAAAACGGGGAGAACCGTCCAACCCATTTAGAAATAAAAACGTCAAAAAATTGTATTTCTATATTTTTAATTGTCTTTAGTTAATTTTTAAAAAATATATTTATAATACATGATTTTTTCTTCTCTTTGCCTCATAATGTTTTTTTTTCTTGTTTTAAGTTTTTCATTTTCATATAATTTTTCTTATAAAAAATAATTATATTCCTCAAGTTATTAACTTAAATTAATTATAAACTTAAAGAATAAAAAATAAAAACAACTTCTCTTTTTAATTGAATTAAATCTCTCGTGTTCTAAAATACCATTTTTCTTTTTTTAATTCGTATAATAACTAAAATCTATCAATTTTAAAATATAATTTATGCATATAGTAACATGTTGCTCTTAGAACAGAAAAATAAAAAATAATAATAAAATGTGAAAAATAAAAATATTTTGAAAAAAATTTTCAAAAAAAAACATTTATTTTCAAATTTTTAAACTTTACAACTTGGTCTCTTCTTTCACTTTTACGTAACTACTAAATTATTCTATGAATTTTGTTCGAGTGTCATTGGGTATCCTGTAATGTTCCATTTGTGTTGGTTGATCGGAGCACAACTGTATTTGTTGTACCGTCTGGTCCATTCGTTGTTACCAATTGCGGTAATTGTATTTGAACGGGAAGTGTGGTATTATTGCTTGTAGGCACCTGGAATGTAAATGATAAAAAGTCATGTATCCATGCTTATCAATTTTCAATTTTATTAAAATCTAATAATGCAACTAGTCTAGTCCTAACTCCAGTGACGTGCGGTCAAATATCTCCATACGGTGAGCAGAATTTTGAAGAACTTAGCACCTTTATTATTTTCATTGCATTTTGTTTCGTACTTTTAAATGCACTTCTAATGGCTAGGACGCTGTCTACAGAAAATTTACCTACGAGGACCTAATTAATGTAATGAAATAGTCCCGAAAATAAATGATCATTATTTGAAGTTATTTAAAAAATACAACTTTGTTAGATAACCCTTTAACTTTTTTATCATATTACTTCTATTAAACCATCCCTTAAATTCGTTAAAATTTTACCATTTACAACCATTACCAAAATTCGGGGGTTGATTGTTTTTTGATTTTGATAAACCAAATTATTTATCTGATGTTTAGGAAATAATACTGCTTCATTACATTTTCCAAGTTCGGAAGAAAATCCGTGGAAAATTTCAGTTCGTAAAGTAAAATTCACAAGGGAACAAGGGAAACACACGAGGGAAATTCACCCTTATTATTTGATTAATTAAATTCTAATTAAATCTGAAGTTTTATTACAAAAACTTAAAGAAAAATTTCAGTTTGAGATATTTTTTTATCTAAATAATTTTTCCGTAACGAAATTTTAACTTTAAAAAAAAATCGTTATTGATGACGTCAAAGCTTGATAAAAGCTTTTAATTAAATCTTTATTTTATTCAGTTTGAGATCTGGTTTTTATCCGAATTATTGAATTTAATTAAAATTTAAAGTTTTCCACAAAAAGCTATTGAAAAATTTGAAAGCTCAAAGAAAGCTTTAAGCGTCGGATGTAATTTTATACGTGTTGAAACCTATTTTTCTACCAACTATTTTACTGCAACGAAATTTCAAATTTTCTCTAAGTAGCTCAATTAAAGTCACCAAAGTTCATTGAGAGCTTTTTACAAATTTTAATTTTATTTACTTGGAACTTACTTTTCATTGGATTACTGAAAATTTAATCCAATCGGAAATTTGCCTCCAAAAGCTTTCCAAAATCGGAAAAGCCAAATGATTTTACGGCAACGATATTTCATATTTATTGAAAATGGCTTCATTGAAGTCCCCAAAGTTCACTGATAGCTTTTAATACACATTTTATTTTACTTGTTTAAAATCTACTTCTCATCCGATTACTGAATTTTAAATCGAATTTGAAATTTTCCTCAAAAAGCGTGAACAAAAAGTTCAAAGAAAGCTTTAAGTTCCGAATGTAACTTTATTCCAGATTGTATAAGATAATTTTGGGCAAAATTTCATCCAAATTTGAAGTCGAATTAGTCAATTAAAACACTCAGAACGTTGAAAGTTAAAAAACAATTAAGGAAATTTCGAGAAAATCAACAATACCCTAGAAAATCTAATCTATTTTGAAAAAATTCAATAAGTCAGTTTTTGGATGATTTGTTAAATTGTTTGTCAATTTAACCTCAATCAAGACTTATGAGAAATTAGATCTGCGCACGCCACTGCCTAACTCTATTTTGAAACTTAAAATTACAATATCTCTCCGTGAATATGAGGCTTCAATTTGTTTCTTAAGCTTTGACTCAAAGTATAAGAAAATTATTCATCAGATTTTAAATGAGTTGTTAATTCTGCATTTTAAAATCCACGTTCAAAGTTTCCATAATCCCATAATTTAAAAATTTGCTATTCTGTATGTCTAGAAGCGAAACTAACGCTGAAACACAGTAAAAAAAATATTGCCAGTTTCCGCTATCTAATATTCAAACTCAGGGCATTCAAAGGCGGCAATTCGCAAATTTTCCTTTAGAGTTTCTAAATTTTTAGATAAAATTGGGAAAAACAGAGACAAGATCGCAATAAAATCGATAACAAAGTCAGATTACGGTTATTTCTTGTGAACAACCATTAATCGAATTTCTAGATATGGAATCATTTCTATTTTGCAAATATAATGGCCAGAAGGTTGGAACTAAAATATTTCTTCATTAGAGTCAAAAACTCAACCCCAAAGTTTTTTTTACCAATATTTTTGAACTGACGGTTTTATTGATAGTTTTTTGAAATTTACAGGTCATTGAGCTACTTGTATTTTGTGATGAGAGAACTAGAATATAATCTCTGCTTATTGACGAGTTGATTTAGCTTGAAGTTAATTTTCAGATACGTTCGTGCTGGGTGTCGAGTCTCGACGCAAGAGAATTAGGGAATTTCTTCCTTTGCTTCTAATTCTCTGGAAAATTTTCTCGACTCCTCAATATTTGAGTATGAAATGCATTTATTTATTATAATTACTGGAAATTACATCACGTAAAACTAATTTATACAAATTAAATTTATGATTTAATTCGCCCGTTTACATGAAGAACATGTAACATTCTTTGGTTTTAGAGACAATATTCGCAAAAGTAGCAGCAGAATCGCAAATTAAAATTTTGGAGAGAGTTTTGACGTTAATTCTCTTGCGCCGAGAAACGATGTATGACTTCCTCATACATTCCTCAAACTAATGTTAAAATTGTGTGAAGAATTTTATTAATTTGGTATTCGTAATTTAATTTAAAGAAACATTTCAAATTAATCATGACAAATGGTGCTGGTACTACTTCTGGTATTTATTGGGATAATCGATTCGATAATCGAATGGTTTACAATTAACTAGATTATGAATTTGGACCCATCTCTGCCGTTCTAACAATAAACCTAGTGTGTGATGTAGCGATGTTTATTAAATATGAGGCATTTATTTATTAATAATATACAATATTAATTGAATCTAGTTATAAGGAATTTGGATATTTATATATTGTTTAGCTTTAAGTGTTAATTTAGTTAGGTGGCCCATCACTGGCGCTGCGAATGATCAAATTTGCAAACAAACCCGCCGGGAAAGAGATACATAGGTGGTGTAGTTATAAAACGATTGATTATGTTGGGTCGTAATTTGGAAGGTGCCGCGAAAAAGAAATTTTAAATTAGACGGAATATTGGAAGTATTGAAGATTCGGGATTTTCATCTTTACCGCAAAATTTGTCGAGAAAATTGAGTGATGGGCCTAGTAGAGTTCTATTTTCTAATTAAAGTTTATATTTAAATAAATAAAAAAAGGAGTTAATATCTACAATTTAGTCATGGAAAGATAAACGCTTGAACAACCCTTGCATTGCAAATAATCAATATTTATTATAAAAATTCTTATTCCTTCACGGTTACTTTACGTAAATTAACATCAATTTTTGGTCGTTGTAATCGTCCAAAAAAAAACAACAATTCAAAGACTTGGGAGAAAGTTTGAATCAACATTTTCTCTTAGTGATGTGACCGTGCCAGTAAGACAAAGAAATGCAAGAACAGAAGAGAATATTGCCGCAGTACGACAAAGTGTTGCTGAGGATCGAAATGTGTCAATTCCATCTCGATTTCAGCAATTAAACATCTCACAGACGACGAATTCTTTGTAAGGATCTTGGTGTACGTGCTTACAAGATTGTACTGACTCAAGAATTCAAGCCTACAGACTATAGAATGCGTGGAATATTCAGTGAACTTTACAGTGAACAGTGAACACACTTTAGAACAATTCGAAACTGATTCTGAATTTCATTTTCATTCATTGGTTTCTACAAGATAGTGCCACTAACCACACAGCAAGAAACATAATCGATTTATTGAAAGAAAAATGTAATGAGAGAGTTATCTCCAGAAACGGACCAGTGAGCTGCCCCCCTCGTTCATATAATTTGACACCACTTGACTTCTTTCGTTGGGAGTATGTTAAATCGCAGGTTTATGCCAAAAAACCACCAACTTTAGGCGCCCTGAGAATCAACATTGAATAAGTTATTGCTGCTATTCGGCCATGGAAATGTCATAGAGAATTAGATTCAACGGATCCATTCATGCAAGCGCTTTCATGGCGGCCGTTTAAATGATATTGTGTTCCATAATTAATGGTATCCATTGTACTTTTTAAAATGAAATAAAGATCAGGTTGAATTTCTAACAAATTCCTTTTTTTGTTTTGAAAAAAAGTTGGTTCGCTCTTATTGAAAACCCCTGTATTTGTGACTTTTGAAATAACATTTCTATTGTTAATTAGTTACCTGCCTTCCTTGTTCACCATTCCAATCAAATAAGATTTATTTATTAATTGAAGGAAGAAAAAGTTTGAAAAAACCAGAATAATTCATGAAAATGGAACTGATGTGACGAAAAATGATATTTTATTTTTACTTTTCAGTCTCTTTGCCGACATTATCCCGAATATTTCCGAATATTTTCCGCATATAGCCGAATTTTCATAACATTTCCTATTCTTGGTATTCTTCCCTATTTTTCTGTCTCTCGTCTTTGCCATATGTTTTTACTTTTCTGACTTTCCTAATTTTTTTCTTGTCTTTTCCGACCATTATTTTACTTTCCCGACATTTTCCAATATTTTCCGATATTTTTCCGACTTTTCTCTAACTTTTGACGCATTTATCAGTTTTTCCGACTCAACTTTTGAAGTTTTCAGAAAATTCCTTATTTAGTCACTTTTTTGCCATCATTGGAATATGCCGGATTTTCAGAAATTGTTGCCCGAAATTGCCCAACATTTTACCAAGCTAAACTTTTCCCGATTTTATTGACTTCAAAAAACTCTTTCCAGGCCCTTCCGCTATTTATCGACATTTGTACCGGGATTTTTCTCACTTGAAAGATTTTTCCCAACATTTTTCAAGCATTTCTCGATTTCTCCCGACTTGTCCGATTTATTTCAATGTCTTAGCAGCTTTTTCCTGAGCTTCCGAACTTTGTACTCTCAATACTCTTTCGAAGCCAGAGTGAGAAGCCTTTCAATTCAATTCAGATTTTTTCAGCGCAAAGCATAAGTTTATCTTGGTGGCTAATCTCAATAAAGCCTCTATTGCAATTCTATTATATTTTGAAATTGCTCTCTTTATATCCTACAAAATGCTTCAGGTTCGTGAAATATTACCTTCGCACCTTCGATTAATAGTTGTTTCAATTTCTTATTCTTGCAACAATGAGTCTCTGCCTCGTAGAAAACTTATATCCTATAAAGTCGTATGGCCATACATAGGTCGTTCGATTAATTAATTCAGATCAAATTATATTTACTTTGGTTACTCTATTAGGTCCACAAAACTACCCGCTAAACAATTCTACAAAGGACTTTCAGATTTGAATAAGCTGAAAGAAAACAGACTAATAGACACAAATTAATAAGAATGTTGTCCTTTCTCTTTTTAAAATTATAAAGGACGCTAATTTCTGTCATATTCCGAAAATATGATAAATTTCTAACAACACGTTGTGATTTAACCTTAGGCAAGTACTCAATTATCGCGTACTTGGCAACGTAGAATCGAGTATCATTTAACTAGAGTTCAGAGCATAATTGAGCATTGATTCTCAATTCAATTCGAGACTGAATACCACAATCCAATGCATCTCCACGGATTCAACTACCAAAAACCCTATTGTACAAATAAGGGTCCCCTCGGTAAGGCGCAGCCTACCTATGCCGCTTTCCCGGTAGGATATCCGGGGCCCCCGGAATGCGTTCACCGGCATTCCGTCAGCGAGTTAAAAAAAAACTCTACCCTCGTTGTAGGTTACCATAGCCCCCACGTTTCACCCAATACAGGGTCCTCACCTATCAGACCGCTAGATGACACTCTAGCAGTTGTAGGTGTCTCTATCGGGGTCTACTGAACCCGTGGTACCATTTTTCCAGGTCTGGTGGACCATAACTTCTGCCTTAATTTCATAATCATCAACTGATCGCCCAGCTTATTTGGCGTGCAATTAGCATTTTGCTCTTCCAACCCTGCATTTTGCATATGGTTTTTCATGAATGAGTGGTCTTCACAGACGTGATCTTTCCGGTTGGGGAAGCCGTAGTAAACAGTCGTTTTTGAAACTAGCGATGAAAAGGCGATATATTCGTCGAAACGGATATAGATTAATTTTACAGAATGGAAAAGCCTGTAAGCCAGCTTTCGCCTTTTAACTTATTTTTCTAGGTAAGTAAATTCGGTCATATTTCCCAGTTTTGGAGTGAACACGTGTCTTTAAAAATTAAGGTATATACCTATAATAGACCTAGATATTCTAAATCTCCTTATTTTAAATATCCCCTTATCTATCTAAATTAATAAAATTAAGTTTTAAAAACTAAAAAAACACAACTAACACTAACATGTATTGTAACACCGGCTGGTAAACGTATTGTATCATTTGGTAGAGGTTCACTAATCGGTTCCATCTTAAAATTACTACTATTTAGAATTAGTACACTATCCGAACCGTCCGGCGCCGGTTCCTGCTGTTGATTGTACGTTTTCAGGACGGCCGCCTGCATTTCCTCCTTAATACGTTTCGTTTCATGAGATTTAGCATGCTTGCGTAAGTGATCCTTCCGATAGAAGCCTTTACCACAAATAAAACAAATCTAAAACAGAATAAATTGTAGGTGAAGTTTAGAAAATTAGAGATTTTGCGAATTCATTTAACATTTACCTCACTCTTCACCCCACTATGTATAACGAAATGCAAATTTAAATGTTCCTTACGTTTAAAACCTTTCATACAAACACTACAAATATACGGCCGCTCTGGACTGTGTCCCATTTTATGACGTTCCAAATGTTCTTTACGCTTCAAGCCAGCACCACATAAATCACAAATGTATCGTCGTTCAATTTTATGTACAGTCAAATGTTGTTCGAGATTACTTTTCTCCGGATAGGCCATCTGACATTCGGGACAACAAAATAATATTGTGCCATCTAGTGCTGTAGCGATGTGAACCTGTCCCGGTTTGGGTGGCTTTGGTTTCGGCGGTTTCTTCTTATATTTCCGTTTCTTCTTTACGGGACCGATTGTTTCGGTTGTGGTCGATGGTGGTGCTATGGACGTCATTCCACTGATCGGTACAATTGGTGGCATTTCCTTTTTTATTGTGTCCGTATTGAATTTAAGAAATTGCTGTAGATTCATTGATAAACCTTGCCAATTTAAATACTCGGATAGTTCGGGCGGTGGTGCCGGTTGTACCGGTTGTTGTACCGTTCCCGTGTCCCATGTATCCGGTTCCTGCTTAATAACTATCGACTCCTCACCATTCACCGATGTGAATTCCGGTTTCAGTACAATATCATCATCCTTACCGATATCATCCGTTGATTGTGTACCGACCGATTGCATTGTAGATTGCGATTGACCGGTTGATGCTGTCATCGTCGTCGGCATCGATTGTGCCGCTGCTTGAGCACCAAATACTTGTAAATCTTGTGGTTGAATTGCAGCCAATACTGTTAAACCTTCCGGTACCCCATGATTTGTCGTGGACACATCATTATCGTGTGGGACGGCAACTGTTAGTACGGTCGGTTGCTGAAAACCTTGTAACGGTATTTGCATCGGTGCCATTTGATATTTTGGCTGCTGTTGCATTGGATTCGGATTCAGCACCTGAATTTGTACGGTTTGTTGGGCATCGCCCGGTTTATCGCCCGGCATTGTTATCGGTAATATAAACGTTTGCGCTTGATGCATATTTGCTAATGATGTGGGCGGATTTCCACCCGATAGCTGATTCGGAAATGGTAACGTACCGTCTAATTGACGGAGAAATTGGACGCCACCGTCACCACCCGAAACTACGCCGACAACCTAAAACCAATCGATAGAATAATTACGTATATGAATTCGGGCATAGCAAACAGATTAAAAATATTACCTGGCCATTAGCTGTTGTAATGTTTTGAGCAAATTTAGCAGCAGTGAACTGATGTAGAGAAGCGGTCGGTTGAAAGCCAGAAAATTGGGTGGTAAACGGTGAAAAATTCATTTTTTGAAACTGAAAAATAAAAAGGAAAAATACGAGTTAGAAATTATAGAAACAGACTCTCACCTTTCCAGCCTCAACAACAGAGGAACCTGTCGGAAAAAGTGTGCCAAGCAGTGAAACCCCAAAAGCCAGAGATTAGATACCAAAATGAGTTCATCATTTTGGTTTACTGCAAAATGAGGTACAGCTAACCTCATACGGCCTTTCAATTTTCTTCTGTAGTCCTAAGGAGGATGAAAAAAGTATTATTCCCACTTAAGGAATGAATCCTTTTAACGAAGAGCAAATTTGGAATAACTAAGGTCATTGTCAAGTTCTTCGAACAACCTTTCTCGAAGTAGGCTAATCCAACAATATAAAGGAGGTTAAATTCCTTCAACCGCAGCACAGCACACAAAAATGCCACGGGAACTTATAAGGACACCGAATATATTTTCCTTATTCCGGAACCTGGGCACCGTAAAAATACAACCCCAAAAGTCCGGAATAAATCGAGACACCTCAGAGAAAGCCTTGAAAAGTGTAATGAATTTTTAAAGTCGAGAAAATTATAGAAACGGTTTAGGAAAATTCCGTCAAATTTGTGGAAAGTCGTGGCAATGTTTAGACGAGTGGGGAAAAGTCGCCAAAACCACAAAAAAAAGAATCCAGAACATTTTTAAAAGTCGGAGAAAGTTTTACGAAGTGAGAAAGAGCGGTTGAAAGCTAGGATAGTCGTGAAAAGTCAAGAAAATATGAGAAAAGCTAGGGTACGGTTAAGGAATAAATAATAAAAATTATGAACTTATTAAAAATTCGAAAAAGTCATAAGATGGAAATTCGTCAGGAACTGTCTAAAAAGTTGAAGAAAAATCGAAGAGTCGGGAAAAGGTCGTGCAAATTTAAGATTCATTTTGAAAAGACTGATAATGTCAGCAAAAATTGAGAAGCGGAGTCGATAGTCGAAGGTCGAAAAGAATCTGAAAGCCCTGAATATTCCAATGAAAATGAAACTTGGGCCGGTCAAAGTAATTAAAATTATGTCAAATTTCGACATAAAATTGAAGTTTATACAGTCCGATCTTATTGCGGTCTTTGACAAAGTTGTAGGCAAGGGATGGACCTCTCCATTGCCATTACCAATAAAATTCTGGCCCTCAAAACAGATGGCGCTACCCAAAAATATCTCTTTTTAACCCCAATTTTCGGCCACAAGGGGGCGTTCGATCAGAAAATTTCCCGTCCTCAGGCACTGCCTTGGACTATGCCCGAACTAATGTGGTACTGGTCCCCCCCCCCCCCCCCCCCTCTGACATATGGTGACCTCGTGGAAAAAATGTTCGACACCGGGAAAAACGTGATTCTTATAAAAAACTACATCAAAATGAAAGTCATGTACGTGGGAGTTGTTCTATCATCCAACTGGATCAGGGAAAAATTAAGAAAAAATTCGCAGCCTGCCAATAGATGTCGCTGATGGTAAAAAATCAGTTTTTCCCCCGAAATAAATACTAAATTGCTTCTGACGTCATAGTGATGTGTTGGGAAAATGTTTGTATGGTTAATATGGAGTTGGAAAAATGACGCCGCCTACCGATAGATGGCGCTTATGGTAAAAAATTTTCTTGCGGATTATGCAAGGTGGCCGATATTGAAAAAAATTTCCTAAACTTGAATTTCACGCCTCCTAACCCCATTTGAGGGGGTGGAGGGGGGGGGGGGGGGG
>JANTOP010022226.1:0-54544 GCA_027564815.1 Symmerus nobilis | reverse complement strand
AATCAAATTTTTATTCTATTTATTAAATTTAAGTGAGATGTGGAGTTTTCGCAGAAAGCTTGCCCAAAATATTAAAAGCGCAACGAAAGCTATAAAATTTTTTAATTAATTCTTTACGTTTAAAAATCTATTTTCTATCCCGATAGCTATCATTTAACAAAATTTCAACTTTTTCGAAAATAAAGCTTTAAATATCTCCAAAGCTCATTCAAAGGTTAAAATTAAAATGTTATTTTATATAATTTGGAATCGATTTTTTTCCCATTCATTAAATTTAAATGAAATATGGAATATCCAAACTATTAAAAGTTTAACGAAAGCTCTAAGTTTCGAAGTTAATTTTTTACGATCAAAAATCTATTTTTTATACAGATAACGAACGATCTCTTAACAAAATTGCAAATTTTCCTAAAAAAAAGCTCAAAAAATTTCGAAAGCTCATTGAAAGCTTAAAATTAAAATTTATATATTGTACAATAATTTAGAATCTTATTTCTATTTGATTCATTAAATTTAGATAAAATATAACATTTTCGTTAAAAACTTTATTACCTCACTGTAAGCTTAAAGTAAGCTTAAAGTTTAAAACTTCATTTCTTGCATTTTAAAATCTTATTACTATCCAGACATCGGTCCTTTCTGGAAATTTTAATTTTTCCCCAAAAAACATGCTTGAAAAATCTCGAAAGCACATATTTATACAAAATTTCAGGCCGAAAGCTTAAATTTTTCAAGAAAGTGCAAAGCTAATTTGCATTCAATTCAATTCATTAAAGCTTCGGCAGAAATTTTAATTTTCCACAAATTAATAATTTAAAAACAGTTCATTTCATAGAGAATTCTAACTTCCAGAAAAACGACGAAAGGAACAAGATCGTGCCAGCAGGCGGATAAGTAGATATGAACTATCACCTGTGATTATTGTTCGATCACCGAGTATGACAAGCAGTCGGAGTACATTATCCCTAAACAGTAATCAATGGACAATTTCATCCGGTTCCGATTATGATAATCGCTGTAAGTTCATTGAGCCGTTAAAATATTTCTAGTTCCTTTAATTTATTCCCACCTATTCCCAACATTTACAGTTTCTACAGTGTCATCCGATTCGGGAGTACAGACAACGTGGTATGCAAAACTTCTTTAACAAAATCAATCAAAAATAATCGCAACCATTCACACTTTATTCAAATTTACCAAAAAAATTTTTAAAAAAACATGCAATTTTTAAATATTAAAATTAATTAAATTTAATTTATTGAGACATTTTAACGAATTTTTTCTTTCTTTATTATTGCTTTCTGGTTATGGATAATAAATTTATTGCCTAAAAACTGTCTGAAAAATCTATTATTTTTATGCCGAATCGTTCCTTTTATAGAAATAACTTAATTTGAATAATTTATTTGAAGGATCGATTCGAAGCAAACGGATCAATTAATGAATGCTGAAAAGTATTACATTCAAGGGCTGCAGGAACATATCCTAAAAAATCGTCCTACCGAATCGGATCCGGAAGTGGAGCGAAACGCTATGTTATATTATACGGCCGCTGAAAGGATATGTGATTTTCATCGAAACATTCTATTTCCGGAAATGAAAGAGTGCGGTACCGATAGTGTAGCGATATTTAAATCGTTTAAAAAATATTTTGTGAAGAAGAAATTTGACGATTATTTGGTATATGCGGCGTACGCCCATTATCCTGATCGGACCGTTATCGATGAGAAATCAGATGTAAGATTTGGGTGAATATTTTGATTTTCCCTTAATTAATTTATCCTTTCAGAGGATCGCTTTACAACTTCCGATCTATCAAACTGGTAAATACTTAACGTACTTCAATAAAACGTTGGAGGGGTATTTGGAGGAGCATCCACGGTTGAGCGGGAAAACGGAAGTTGTCATCCTTTCAGAGATATTAGATGTGATAAAAAAATTGGAAAATTTATTAGATTTAACTGCAGCTAATTTTTTACTTAACGAACTACAGGTTGAAATTTTCCCCTTTTCCCAACAAATTTTTTACTTTAATTAATTTCCCTTGTCCTATCAGTTTTTAGTACCTGTTCATGGACTTGCCGAATATACGGATCAAGTTCAAATAGATGGTTTCGATTATAGAATTATCTTACTTGAAAAGGCTTTAATTTGTGTGAAAACTCGACAAAATGTGGTAAGGATTTAATATCCGGAAAATTGATCGGAAAATAACTTTTCTTGTATTTTTCCAGGAACAAAAGGAAGAGTATCTACGGATTTTATTCATAATACCATCGAATCGGGTTGAATGTAAGGAATATTTCGATTATCCGTATCGCTTAAGGATTATATCGAAGGATGTGAAATACGTTAAATATAATTTATTTTTTATGACGCCAATGAAGAAAAGTCAATTTGTTAAGAAAATGCGATCGAAACATTAAAAGAAAATTAGGGAAAATAAATTCAAATCTATTTATGAAAACAGGAAAATTTCGTTGATTTTCATTTTTACTGAATCAAACTTTACTTTGGATATAGATTAAGTGTCTAATGATCGGTTAATATACCTTGGCATGGTGGTAACTTCAAATGGGCACTTTTTCATGTCTCTGTACCAAATTTTTGTCATCCCTGAGAACATCTCTACCGCAAAGATCCTGCCGTATCCTGCCGTACAAAGTACTCTGCAACAGAAAATCGTTATGCATTCCCGCCCATCTCCCGAAAAGGACAACCGCCACAGTATATTTGGCTTTGTTTCTGAATATTTGTACGTAGTTTGGTGGAAAGGTAGTTAGTTAGGTTCAGAACCGTTCCTAAAGGAAATTATTCTCTAATGACTTGTTTCGCATGATCCAAAAGGCATCATTGTTGGTAATGGGCCGTGATCAATTTTCTGTTCGCGTATCTTCTCAACGTGGAGCATAGCTTACATATGTAGCCGGCCTTTTGGCAACAGTATTTTTCCAAACCGATATCGGTCGTTCTTATATGGTCTGGACCGACTTTTGGAATTTGAATAATATTAGAGGCGGATGGATGTACGGCCATATTACGGCGGGCGTAATAACGGCATCTTCCCCTCGCTTAATAGTAGCTCGTATATACTTAATTTTATTTATAATTTTACGAACTCCTTCTGCAGAAATTCTATCCGGTTTACTTCACTTGAATCAGTGCCGTAAATTCGATCCATGCGTATCAATTTGGGAGTTATACCATAATAATTTAATTGGATTGGTTATATTGAGAATAAGGATTATATATGCGGGCACAGATAACTCCGAAACGATGGCAGAGAATTTCATGAAATTTTATATTAAAATTAACTCACCATTTAATTATTTATTAAAATTTATTTCATTAGAATCTACCGATTAAATTCGGAGTTATAAAAATTAATTGAATTGGTAATATTGAGAAGAGGGGGTTATACTTGTATATATGGATACAGATATCTCCGAAACGGTAGCAGAGAATCTCATGAAATTGTACAATGAAATTAAACTAACATTCAGTTAATTACTAAAACTTATTTGATAAAAATCGACCGATTAAATTTGGAGTTATAATAATTTAAGCAAGCGGGAAAATTGGGGATATTGAGAAGATATTACCCAAGCGGGTACAGATATCTTCAAAGCGATGGCAGAAAATATCATCAAATCTAATATTAAAATAAAGACAACTTTTAGTTATTTATTAAAATTTATTTAATTAAAATCTACTGATTAAGTTTGGAGTTGTAACAATTAATGCGAACATGCAGATTGGTTATATTGAGAGGCAATTTCCCAAGCGGGTACAGATATCTTCGAAACGGTGGCAGAGAAATTCATGTAATTTTATATTAAAATTAAAACAACTTTTAGTTAATTAATAAAATTTATTTGATTAAAATCTACCGATTAAATTTGGAGTTATAATAAATAAAGCGGGCGGGCAAATTTGGAATATTGAGAAGATATTTCCCAATGGGGTACAGATATCTTCGATACCGTGGCAGAGAATTTCATGAAATTATAAAATGAAATTAAACCGATATTCAGTTAATTATTAAAATGTATTTGATTATAATCTACCGATTAAATTTGGAGTTATAATAATTTGAGCGAGCGGACAAATTAGAAATATTGGAAAGATATTTCCCAAGCGGGTAGAGATATCTTCAAAACGATGGCAGAGAATTTCATGAAATTTTTTAATAAAATTAAGTCAACTTTTAGTCATTTACTAAAATTTATTTGATTTAAATCTACCGATTAAATTTGGAGTTATAATAATTTAAGCGAGCGAGCAAATTGGTAATATTGAGACGATATTTTCCAAGCGCGTACAGTACAGATATCTTGAAAACGATGGCAGAGAATTTAATGAAATTTTGAAATAAAATTAAGTCAACATTTAGCTATTTTCTAAAATTGACTTAATTAAAATCTACCGATTAAATTCAGACTTAAAATAATTTAATTTAATTCATTACATTAAGAAGGGGGAGATTATACAATATATGCGGGTACTGATATCTTCAACATGAGAGCATAGAATTTCATAAAATTTTTTAATAAAATTATTTCGCCGCTCGGTTATTTATTAAAATTTATTTAATCGGAATTATTAAAGGAAATTTCAAAATTTATATAAAATTTCGTAAAACTGCCATGAAAATTTACGTTTAAATATATAAAAATCTGAAAAATATTATGTAATTTGAATGGCAATGAAATCCCCAGCAATCGAGATATAATGAAAAATCGCGAAATTAATTGAAAAATCTTATGTAATTTGAATGGTTCATTTAAACGGGAAAATAGCTAGAAATTCATGAAAATTAGCGAATAGAAATTAAAAGGTCAGGCAAATTTATAAAAATTGGGAAATTTCAAAATATAAAAATTTTGTGAACATTTTCAATTTTGTGTAGGTCAGAAAACGTAAGAATCAGAAAATAATCTTTTCTAAAATTTTCCGACAAATTTTTAAAATTATTTAGACTTTCAATTCATTGTTCCTTTTTTTATTTATTTTTCATTTATTTATTTAATTATTTATTTATTTACAAAGTAATAGATTTTCTTCTCTCCTGTTCTTGAAATAATTTGTGATTGCAACCGAACTTCAATTCGCCCCGTCCGTCATTTGCGTCCTTAATCTAGGAAATATGGATAAAATGCTGATCATAGTATGTACCACAAGTTTTAAATATTATGTCCTGCTTCATATTCGGTATAAATAGATATTTTTCCAAGCTCCTAAAAATATAGAGAAGAAAATTCTATTTTGTCCATCAAATCCCATTAAATTATTAATTTAGTCCTAAAGATATCCCTAGAATAATTCTTAAATAATCCTTAATTAATCCCTAAATTAAAGGCGACCAAAATAAATGTTCACCAACTCCTATAATATAAAAGCTCACTCAATTGGTTTTTAACTTTAATAATACGACTACTGATTATCAGCAGTTTATCAACCAAAGACACTGCTAATTATCGACTGTTACATTTAAATTTAAATATAATTAAATATAAATAGAAATTACTTAAAAGTTAAATTTTAATACAGAGATAGGGTATTTATCCGACCTTTCATTAAGAAACATTCCTTGGGGAATACATCTGAAACCTCTTTTAAATATTTCATACTGGGGCCATATGTGGTGCCATATGCACTTAAATGACACAAGATAGTACATGTCTCCAAGTAGTAGTTATTTTATATTTACTCATGTTTAAATTACATTTAATTTCAGATAATGTCAAGGTGAAAACTATTTTCAACTCATCGTTTATTTATTTACAGATATTTGTGCATCCATTTCGGCTAACAAATCATCGATAAATTACATTTTAATATTAACAAGCTACTTATAACCATATCGACTAAAATCAATCAATTTAAATTACATAATCATTTGACTTATATTTAGTAGAATGAAATCGAATCGATAAATTACATGTAGGTAACTACCTAATTAATCTATTTCTGTAAATTACTCCTTAAATGCAATAAATGCGTATGTTAAAACATTTATTTATAATTAATTTAATTAAATAGGTTAATTTTATATAATTAATTTTAAAATTATTTCCCATATCTCCCAACCCTTAATAATTATAATTAAATAAAAAATCGAATGATTGATAAGATTAATTGAACAATTGACATGTTTAAATATTATATTGAATGATTAATGATTGGTAATAATATCGAAGTATTATTATGCATCGATTATACAATTTGATTAGAGTAATCGGTATCTTAAGAAGACTTATAAAATAATGCTGTACAATTTATACAGAAAAATTTCAAGAAATTTTCCTACCCGGATCTACTTGAAGCAGATAAATCTAATTTCGGCCCAAATAATCAGGATTTTGCCTATCAGTCATTTCTTTCAATGGCCGTAATACGATAAGAAGATCAAAGTATGACCATCCCATAAAAAATATACGGATCTGACGTCAACGAATTTCATTTTATGACGAAATAGTGTCGAAATAAAATGTCTAATAATTGTCTGATACGAGTACATATACGAGCTCTAATTAAATAGGTGATTAGCCAACCAAATTAATACAATGATTTGCATATTAAAAATTAAAAGATAATTGAGCTGGACAATAATCATAGTGGAAATTTCTTATTTCTTTTCTTATGATTTTTTGCCGGTTAATACTAATGAAAAAAAGAAAAAGAATTTCAAGTTCATTACATAGCGACCGGATGACCAAAGCAAGGAAAATCAACAAGTTGAAACGTACGTCGGGCGTCAGACGTCAGTGTAGCTCAGTGACGTGCAGTCTAATGAACATAGGGCGTAGAGCAATCCCTCTCTAGAATTTAATGAATTTCTTAAATATACATTGTTGGCGTCATATAAAAAATATAACTTGTTAGATAATTGTTGTTGAAAAAATTAGAGAAATATGAAAAACTTGAAAGCTCCAAGAAAGCTTTAATTTCCGGACTTAATTTTTTACGCCTTAAAATGAACTTTCCAGAAAGATTACGACCCTTTACCGAAATTTGAAATGTTTCACAAATAAATTTACAAAGCTCATCGAAAGCTTGGAATTAAACTTTCAGCTTTTAATAATTTGGATTCTAATTTTTACTTGATTTCATAATTTTAAAAGAAGTATGGAAGTTTTCAAAAATAAGTTTTGAAAAAATGAAAAGCTCGATGAAAGCTCTAATTTTTTTATCCAATTTTTTTACTTTTAAAATCTACTTTCCAGATAGATAACGTTCAATTACGGAAAAGTTATAATTTATCTAAGAAAACTGAAATAACCCTATACTCTCAGCATTTAAATATCCGTCATCTCGATAATTTACCGGAATATCCTCGAAACCTTTTTTTTTCGACTCCAAAAATCTAATAATGCAGAAAGTTTAGAAAATAGTTGACAAAAAATAAAAAAAAATATGAAATGTGAACTTTTCGGACAAAAGCTCTAGAAAAACTTAAAAGCTCCAAGAAAGCTTTGATTTATGGACATAATTTTTTACGTTTCGAAACCTATTTTACAGGTAGATTACGATCTTATGACACGTACTTGGATTCGTTTTAAAATTTCCGAGAGATTATGACTAATTTTCAAAAAAGTGTAATTTCCATAGAACTCCATATATCGACTCGCCTAAAATCAAGGGATGGAATTATATGGAAAAGTTTGTTCTACTATATCTTCATTTCATCCTTACGTTTATTTCTACGTAACCAGATTTTCCGGTTTCCAAAGAAAATTCCCCGGAAAATTAAGTTTCCTACAAGATACTCTGAGCAAATTTATAAAACTTCCTCAGATTTTTTGGTACGAAAAACGAAAAAATTCAAAAATGGTTAATTTTTTGAGAAAATTTTCTTAAAAAAAACTCTTCGATAATTTTTGAATAAAATTTTTGAAAAAAAAATTTCCTTCACTAAAATTTCGATTGAAAATCGATCAGTTTTATTGAATTTTGTACAAATCGAATTGTAAGGGGATTTTAAACATATAAATTGGTAGGTGGCCCCCTGATCTTAAAGTAATGATAAATCACGTAGCTCATCCCCTATTTGAATTCATATCAAAAATTCATAATATTACATTTTCCGGAAAATGATAATAATTTTCCTAAAAACAACCAGACTAAAATTTACACTTCATGAATATATTGACGGCACGCCGCTGGTGTCGCTTCCTATAAATTTGTATCGATTTAATAATACATGAATATGTCTCTCCATAGTATTGGTGACATTCAAGAAAAAATTTTTTTTATCTCGCAGGCCCCCACATTGACTGGGGGGTTCCCATAAGATTTTCCTCATATATAAATCATTGAATGTGAATGCGCCGAAACTAGTTTGTTCAAATTCATCAAGTTGTGTAGATCTAATAGTGTGAAAAAAGGTAGGATTTAATTTTTTTTTTGAGGAACTAACATTAAGTGGATACTTAAATTATAAAAAAAAAATTTTAAATTTGACCTCTTTTATCATTTGTAAAATTATATAATAAATTCGGTTCAATAAAACCATTTTATCCATTGAAATGGTCCTACCGGCAAATGATATATCATTTTAATGGTGTTTTTTATATGAATCGCTTATTAGGTGACGATGGCATTTTAAACTATTAACGGATGAAAAAAAAAATCTCTTTTTTGTCAAGTTAATTCAACCAAGAAGGAAATAATTTCTTTTTGTCGATTTTTATGATCGATAAAAAAGTAATTGTGCATAATTGCATATATGAATTCAATAAAAATATTTCCGAACCGTTATTTTCATCTATATTTGGGGCGCGGTTCACTTAATTCTTAATAATCGATTATCGTTAATTAAGGAAATAGTATATATTTATTTTAATATTCAGGTTATTGATCGGATTAACAGCTATACCTTTAAATAATATCCGTTAATCACCCTGTAATCATTGTTTAATAATTTATAAAATAATGAACCGTTAATATGACTCTTTAAATAAATTATTACCAATTCAACAGCATAGATTTCAATATAGGAATTGGGACGCTGAGAAAGTTTTATGAATCCCTCCGAACTAATGGATATTTATCTAATCTAATCAGTTAATTAATAACTGTATTGACATGATTTAGTAATTTTCCTACTGCTAGTTTAGTAAATAAATATCGTTTATCAATCATTTAGAATTAATAAGACCAATTTTGGAATTCGGTTAATAATTAATTTTCGAATTGATTTTCTACAAAAATCAGAAAATTTTTACAAAAGATAATGGTTTCATTTCTTAAAAATCAATTTTTAAAATAATTTTAAATTTATAACTTGTGAGATAACCCCTTAAGGCATTTATGTTCTTAGCTCTATTAAACCATCCTCTAAATGGATCGTAAATAAAATTTAAAAATTTTAAATTTTCTGGGAAATTATAGAAATTTTTTGGAGAAGTGGCGATTTAATAATTTCGATCCACGGAAACCTCCACCAAAATTCGGGGGTTGATTTTCTTTCAATTTTGAGAAATTAATTTGTTCATTATTCATTTAGACATAATTCTGCATTATTAGATTTTCTATGTTCGGAGGAAAATTTCTGGAAAACTTTCATATCTCTACAGTACGGTCTGAAAGTAATGAAAAGTAGATGCAAGAAAATCATAAATTTATCAAAAATATATCATTCTAAGAATAAATATTAAAAAGTAATATTTTTGATTTATTTTTTGACTAACTTTGGCTAATTTTACATTTAATTTTACGACCTATTTTCACGATTTCCTTTATTCTCCTTAAATTCATATATTAATTTAATTTCTCAATGTTTCAAATCGAAATTAAAACTATAAACCTTGAAAGTGGCCTGATATCTAGGTACCGACTACATGTTATTGTTTCTTTAAATTTGGAAATTAAAATTCCAACTTTAATTGAAAATTACTTTGAGATGAAAATTATTTTCATTTCGGTATTGGGGTAAAAAATACCCTTGGTGTTACGCGCTCAAAACCCCTGGATTCAGGTTTTTAATTGTACGAATGTGATATTTTGGAAATTTAAAATTTTGTAATGTGGCTATTTTAAATTTCCCTTGTCAACCTTGAGAAACCCTGCCGAAATTTTAGAGTTATTTTAGAAAAATCGTTATTGCTGAAAATGATAATTTTGAGGCCCATGAGAGATCCCTCTATACTTATTAGACTGTTCAAAAATAAGGAACTTTTTTCAGCTGAGCTATGCAAATAACATATGTCTCGATAGGTTGATGGAAAGGATTTAAGGAAATTTCCTAAAAATTGAAAAATTAGGAGACTTCCGAAATCGGAATTAGGAATCTATTAATTAAAAATATTTAAATATCGGGACAGATTTTTAGAAAATAGAATCCCGGAATTTTTACTTCATTTGACTCATTTCTCTATAGTACTTTGAAATTCTAAAGTACGAACTTAATTCAAACGCCTCAAACGCAAGGGTAATATTGGTATTGCATGTTGAGACATGAGATATTAAAGATTAATTCCAAGCGTTCTAACTTTATGCTCATCTTAGCTTTCTTTGACTTTCCCAGACTTTCTCCCTACCATTTCTGACATTTTATTAGCTTTTTACAGACAGTTTCATTCAACAATTTGGTATTCTTTCTCGAAAATCATCCATTTTTCGGATCATTCTGCGGAAGTAGAGAATTTTCTAATAATTTTCTTCAGCAAGGGGAAAATATGATGATGCAGAATTGTTCCCAAATAAATAATGAGAAAATTGTTTTCTCAAAATTCGGGGAAAATTAACCCCCGAATTTTGGTGGGTGTTTTTGCGAGATGTAGTTATTAAAATTCTCAAAAAATGTCAATGATTTACTGGAATATTTCAAAATTCCAACATTTCAGTTAAAGCCCATTTAGGGGATGATTTATTTTAGTTAATGATATAAAAACCTTAAGGGGTTATCAAACAATTTATATTTTTTTTATTACGCCAGAAATCGATTAATTTTGGACAGAGACTTTATAAGCTCTAAAATAAATTAAAAAGGCCTCACAAATCCGCTTTATAATTTTATTTCAGCGTTCCAGATTTATTAAGCAGACGTTATAAAACTTTTTTAACATTTAAAATGTCATGAAATCAATTCTAAAATTTTAGTTCATTAGAGCCAATTCTAGAGTTTTATATTTATAGGTCTTATCGAGTAGTACAAGAGCTTTTAAAACTTTCAAGTTTATTCAACGTTAATTTGTTTTACAACCTACTTTTCGAATTCCGTTAACCTTAGATATTTTAGGAGCCTTCAAAGAGCATTTTAAACATGTAATAGTCCTTCCAGAGCTGGTAGTAGCTTATAATTAAATTAGACATTTTTTTAAGCTCAAAATATAATGTTAAGCAGCTGAGCTTTAATTTACTCCATATTAATAAGTATAAATTAAAGAATGTATCTTATGTTTTTTATTAATATTTATGATTTTATTGAGAAAATCATTTTTTGAGACTATGAAGAGATTATTAATTCAAATTTATAGTTAAATTAATTAAAAATAATTTCTCAACAATATCTTCCAATATTTAATTTTTAATATTGAAACAATTAATTCAATTATCTAGGACAATAATCAAATAATAATTATAAAAAGAATTAATAAAAATGTAAGTAGAAGTAAATTATGTATTTTATTATAACGAAATCTGATTGCTTCCCGGGATTTTATATAATTATTCTGCACTTATCTTATGACCTTAAACATTAAAAAAAATTTTGAAAAAATAAAAAATAACGTAGTCCTGAGGAAACGGACCCACACAATTATTTACTCGTAGTTTGGAAGGGTTTTACCGACCCATCTATCCCTATAAAATCAGGGGATTGATTTTCCAAAAAAGATTGTTTTACAGTTTCTTTAATGTACCCTTAGCTTTCTTTTTGCATAATCAGATTTTCCGATTCCGGAACAACATTTCTCAGAAATTTGAATTTTTGACGTTAACGTCAATTTTCCTTTTTTCTTGGAAACTCCAATTTTCCAATTTTTTATTAAAAATCAGAATCAAATTAATTAAAAATTTCAATTTGAATACAAAATAATTTAGCTGAGTTAGCTAAACTCAGCTAAATAATAGGGGAGACCATAAAGTTTTTTCTCCCGTCAATTCTTATTTAAAACTCATTAAATTGTGGTACATCTTCTTTAACAGCCTTATATTCGAATTATCTACCTCCCGACAACAGAATGGCTGATTTAAACCTAATATTTATGATATAATTAAAATTATTTCTATACAAAATTATAATTATGTTTATTTACTCTCTTATTAAATATTAATTAGAAAATAATTCTATTGCGGACCTATTACTATAAGATAATTTCCGGTCCCGCTTATTTAGATATTTTTTCTTATTTATTTTATTATAAGTAAACCTCCCAAATCATGTATTCGAATTGTATTTCTGATTATATAAAATTTATCTATTCATAGAATATTTGTTAGTAACTGACTACTTATACAAAATATAGTATTTTCGTTGGGTGTATTGTATGTCTTTGTTTCCATTAAATCTCATATATCTTCAAATAAAGAATTGTATAGCAAATGGAAAAATGAAAATTATTTATAATTTTCTTCTAGAAAATTTCCGTAAATATTACATATTCCATAGAAACAAGTCATTATCGGTTATTTTTCTTTATTAAATGTAAAAACATGATAAGATAAGTAATTGTTTTCGATTTACGTTGCCAATAAATAATTTACTTCAGTAAAAAACTTTTGGTACGGCCCCTCTTAATATTATTTATGCTTATTTGTTATGGGTATCTGATAAGCTAATCTAATTAAATATCTAAGTAGGAATAAAACAATTTAAAAATGACAAATAAAATAATTTTATTAAAGAAATTAATTTTTAAATTAACGTAGAAATAAATCATGTCTGAAGAAGCACCAGCTGCCCCACCAACCGATGCACCAGCCGCCGATGCTGCACCACCAACTGAAGGAGAAGCGTAAGTGTCGCTACTAATGTGTTCTATTCTTAGAATTAACTTTTAATTTAATTTAAATCAATTTTCCTCGTATACGGGTTTATTCAATTATTGTTAATTCCCTGCAATTGAATAAAACGGCAATTATTTTTCAAGGGAACAGATTAAATAATCTCTTTGATTTTTATTCCCATTAAATATAGGCCACCAGCCGTAACTGGCCCGTCAGAGAATCCACAATTCACCTTATTCTACTTTAATGTTAGAGCATTGGCGGAACCAATACGGTTCCTATTTGCGTATGGTGGACAGGAGTATGAGGATGTCCGTGTTACACGTGATGAATGGCCAGCACTGAAGCCAAGTAAGTTTTAGGTTTTAAATTTATCGATTAATTAAAATTCATTCAATTAATTTTATTGTTTAATTCTTCAGGTAATCATGATCAAATATTTTAAATCAATTTAAAAATATAAAATTCACTCGATTTGGCCTAATGTTTCTCGGAATACTTTTTGAGTTAAGCTAAAAGCTAAAAACTAATTTCAGGTTTTTGAAAAAAAATCTCTGAGCGAATTACGAGCTTTTAAAAAATCCATGATTTTTTTTTAGAAATTTTCTGCTAATTTCTTAAATGGAATTTTTTTTTAAAAAAAAAATTCGCCTAATTTGTTTTAAATATTTTTCCTCAGTGGTTGATGAGGTGAACTATAAACTACTTTCAGGGTTTTGAAAAAAAAAATTTTCGAAGCGAGTTGCGAGCTTTTAAATTATCCCAGATTTTTATATTAATTTTTATGCTAATTTCTTGACCAAAATATATAAAAAAATTTTTTTTGGAGAAAAACATTTCCTCGAATTTTTAAAAACATTTTTCATAAATAGTTGATGAGATGAACTAAAAACCAATTTCAGGTCCAAAAAAAAATTCTATGAGCGAGTTACGAGCTTTTAAAAATTCATGATTTTCACAGTAATTTTTCTTGACCAAAATATGAAAATTGAATTTTTTTTTCAAAAAACATTCGTCCGAAATTTTTAAAAAATTTTTCATAAATAGTTGATCAGATGAACTAAAAACTAATTTCAAGTTTTTGCAAAAAAAAATTCTATAAGCGAGTTATGAGCTTTTAAAAAATTCATGATTTTGATTGTAATTTTCCTTGCTATTTTACTTGACCAAAATATTTAAAAAAAATTTTTTTTAAAGAAAACTTCGCCCGATTTGTTTTAAAATTTCTTTCTAAATAGCTGATGAGATGAATTAAAAATAATTATCAGATTTTTGGAAAAAAAGAATTATTTAAGTCACTTACGAGCTTCAGAAAATACATTATAGATTTTCTAATTTTTTTCTTAATTCCAAACCCTTGCATCAAAAATTAAATAAAAAGCCCGGAAAATGACCGGACGCTAAACTTCATGTTAAGTAGAAATCTATTTTACATCTTTTTTACTTCTAGAGTTTTTCCCGGAAAATTCATTTTCTATTTTTAAATTGATGATCAATTTACGTTGGCTTCAAATCACCCCATTTGTGCAGATTACTTGGGAAAATTTATTAAACTTAACTTCATGTTGAGTTCCTCTCTACATAATTGTCCCATATATTACAAATTAAATGCAAAAACGAGAGTCCTTTCAGAAAACAAGGGGGAAGAAAATTGCTTTCTAAATTTTTATTAGCAGATCATGAACAGCTGTGGGATTTTGCTAAGTCGAGTCGGAAGAAAAATTTATACAAATTTCACCTTTGCGGTAAAAATATGTAAGAGTTCCTTTGTCGAGTCGTATCGACTCGACTTAGCAAAATCTCACCGAAGATACTAGACAACAGTGGTGTCCAAATAATCAGAATGCCAGGAGCGCGTCTTTTTTATATATTTTTGAAGCGGGATTTACAAAAAATATTGGTATAATTTTCTCAGTCTTTGCGACAACTCTAAGACATATTACTACAGATTCCATAAGAAGATGTCTTATAAATGTCGTGTTATATAAAATTAAGACTATTTCAATAAATTTCCATGTTACCGATCTATTGAATTGCTACTCTCGCAAATAAATTCTATTCGCTAATTTATTTTGAAGACCTTGATTTGTCCGTCTACATATTTACCGGCCGGTACTTTTATTTTCATCGTTTTACATATTAAAATTGTGTAATAAATAAAAGCAATAAAAAGTCTGGTATATTTTCCCACTTAAAAGTCAATATTCTTTCTCAAGGGTATTTTCATAAAGACGTCTTAATGATGGGCGTCATATAAAGGGAACAGGTTAATTGGGTTAGGGACCGGAATTCAATATCATTTCTTATGGATGACTGGTATTTTTATTTAAATTTTAAAACCTGCGGGTGTCAAGATAGTAAAGTCGGGGTGGTAATCTATATAAGACAATTGCTACAAACAAATTATCTTATCATATACTTCTCCTATATATAGCTCGTTGATAAGACTAATTTATGTTCTTTCAAGTAGACTCGTGATGTCATTCGATATGACAACTTTGTTTTTCTTAAGAAACGACGATGGGATTTTTTATTAACTATTTAGGGCGGCCGCTATAAGAATTTGTATAATTAACACGCACGCATAAATCAATGTCAGTGACATTGACCTCTCATCTGAATTTTTTTTTGGCAACGAATCGAGTATAAAAATAAAAAATAATCAATCGATTTAAATTAATTGATCATTAAATCGACCTAATTTCCAAAATTAAATTTACGCAATTAAATCTATTTTTAATCTAAAAAAAATTATCTCGGTTAGCAATGCCAATGGGTCAAATGCCTGTCCTTGAAGTTGACGGTCGTCGGGTACATCAAAGTATATCAATGGCTCGATATATTGCAAAACGAGTCGGTTTGGCAGGCACAAACGACTGGGAAAATTTGATTATCGATACGGCCGTCGATACCGTTAACGATTTCCGATTAAGTAAGTTAACTAACATCCTTAAACCCCCAAGACTCATACACTTCCGGCCTGTTTTAAAAAAAAGAACTCTTCTTTCCTCTTTCTATAAATGAAGAAATCGCAGTCGTGTCCTATGAACCAGATGATGAAGTAAAGGAAAAGAAGATGATCACCCTAACAACTGAAGTCATTCCATTCTACCTAGAGAAATTGGAAGCGATCACCAAAGAGAATAATGGACATTTGGCATTAGCTAGAGTATATTTAGAAATTTGAATTTTTAATCAATCAATCAATTTAATGAATTTTATATTTCCAGTTAACTTGGGCGGATATATATTTCGCTGGTATCCTAGAATATCTCAACTACATGGCCAAAGTTGATTTGCTGGAAAAGTATCCGGGATTGAAAGAGTTAGCCGATAGTGTGTACGCATTGGAACCGATCAAGGCGTGGTTGGAGAAGCGACCGGCTACAGATGTTTAAAGAATTTAATAATAAATTATGTATAAATGCTTTTATAACAAAATATTTTTCAAAACAAACTACATCAATCTCGCATCAATCTGGCATCAATCAGCACAACACAAACTCATTATCATTTTACTCGCAAATAAAAAAACAAGACTAATTAAGGCGGGGGAGAGCCAAAACGCCATCAAAATAATCCCGTACATTTAAAATAAAAAACTGTGTTTTTTTTCTTCCTGTTTTTCATTTATAATTATTAAAATATGTATTTTGTAATATCGTTAAAAATTAAAATGATCTGTTAAGAAAAATGATTGTTTTATTAGGTTTCCGTAATGACCTTCCCATAAACTAGCACCGTAGTCCGTCTTCGAGTTGGTTCCTTAGTAAATTAACCTCGCAGCAAACTCTAGATAACTCTAAAATTTCTAGTAATATTTTAAAAATCATGAAATTAATTCCAATATATATTAGTTACACGTATAAGGGCGGTAGTTGGTCCATATCCATAAATGGTCCATTTCCCGATACAAACTGTATATCATTTGGCAGTGCCACCCTTTACACACGATTTTACGAAATTATAGTATCAGTTTTAATGACATCGATTAAATATGTCTAAAAAACATATAAAATTAAAATGAATGTTTCATAAAAGCTTCCTAAATGTTAACTTGACCTAAAAAAATTACCCGATAAAATCCCGATAAAAATTTTCATCTAATTTTCGTTATTTCTGGTTAAATCTCGCAGACATCCTTCGAAACATCTCTTGAGACATTTATAAGATGTCTTCTCGTATTTGGGATGCCAAAAAAACGACGGGACTCAATCTGTTTAAAAGAGGGGCATCGTATGTATACATCGTAACAGTCTCATTCTGATATCTTATAGACATCTTTGAGCAAATTTGCGATCCATGATGTATGACAATCGATCATTTTCGTTTGACTTGTATGTTATGTTAATGAAAGGAGCTACATTTACTATTTACCCGAAAACTCCATACCTTAATTTTGGATCGGAGATTTTAAAATGTTCTGACTAAAGATAGAATAGCAGCCATGTAGGCATAATAATCAGAGCTGAGAAACCAATTTAAAAATCTATTCCTCCCTCAGACTTTACACAATTTAATTATGAATTTTCGATGAATAAATATATCAACTCTATCAACGCTATTTGTACCTTCCTTGCCTTAACTTAAAGATTTAAACCCTTGGAAATCCCAGCTTATTCCGTCACGATTTTCTCAAAGCACGGTGGTACAGCTGTAATGCTGGTCCTTTAGCAGATGGGGCACTCTATCCACGCCGAATAAATAGTAAGCAGCTAAGCAGCTCATGCCTAGTGTTTCGGGGAGGGGTACTCACAGTTCGGGTAGGCTAGTGATGAGTTGTCGCATTTGTAAAGTAGCGTTATCTCGTAGCGTGTAGACTGCACTATCGAGGTGAATATCATTATAGTTCGTGAAAGAATTATCACCGTGAAAACGAAAATGTCATGTAATCAATTTACTTTCCTAATCTTAACTGTAGATATCTAGCTATTCAATCGGTAGATGTTAGATTTTATAATTAATTTATAATTTTGTAGATTCAAACTCAATAAATATAAAATTTCAGGAAAGTCTCTGAGACGGATCCGGAGTTATTCCGATACATGTATGCATAATATATATAAATCTTATGAACCTTCAATTTAATTTGCCAAGCAAATTAAGCTGCAGATATTTAAGGATTCAATCGGTAGATGTTAAATTTTATAATTAATTTATATTTTTGTAGATTCAATCTCAATAAATATAAAATTTCAGAAAAGTCTCTGAGACAGATCCAAAGTTATTCCGAGACATGTATGCATTATACTTGTATATATAAATCTTATAAATCTTCAATTTAATTTGCCATACAAATTAAGCTGTAGATATTTAGTGATTCAATCGGTAGATTTTAAATTTTATAATTAATTTATATTTATGGAGATTCGAACTCAATAAATATAAAATTTCAGAAAAGTCTCTGAGACGGATCCGGAGTTATTCCGATACATGCATGCATAATATATATAAATCTTATAAATCTTCAATTTAATTTGCCAAACAAATTAAGCTGCAGATATTTAGCGATTCAATCGGTAGATGTTAGATTTTATAATTAATTTCAATTTCTGTAGATTCAAGCTCAATAAATATAAAATTTCAGAAAGATCTCTGAAACGGTTCTGGAGTTACTCTTTCTATATATGCCTAATGTAAATAAATCTTGTATATTCGATCTTAAATGTAATTTAAATGTAAGCCATTCAATCGGTAGATGTAAAATGTTATAATTAATTTATATTTATGTAGATTCGAACTCAATAATTCCAAAGTTTGAGAAAGATCTCTAGAGGTCTAGAGTTATTCCGTTATATGTACCAGAAATGTATATAATGTATATGTAAATTTTATGTGATATCTTCAATTTAATTTGCCAAACTAGGCTTGGGATATCTACTCATTCAATCGGTAGATGCTAAATTTTTTAATTAATTTATATTTATCTGGATGCAAATTATATAATTGCAAAGTTTCAGAAAGATCTCTGACGCGGTTCCAGAGTTATGCGGTTATAAATCTTAAATGAAGTAGTAACCCTAAATTTAAGTTTCCAAACATACTAAGCTAGAGATATTTAATGATTCAATCGGTAGATGGAAAATTTTATAATTATTTCAAATTTATCTGGATTCGAACTCAATAAATGTAAAATTTCAGAAAGATCCCTCAGACGGTTCCAGAGTTATTTCTTTATATGTATGGATAATGAATAGGTACACGAAAATTGCGTGCTCAATTTAATTTCCCAAACTAAGCTGAGGATATCTATTCATTCAATCGGTAGAAGTTAAATTTTATAATTAATCTTTATTTATCTAGATTAGAACTCAATAAATGTAAAATTTCAGAAAGATCTCTGAAACGGATCCAGAGTTATTCCGTTATATGTATGCGTAATGTAATAAATCTCATAAATATTCAATTCAATGGTCAAGGAAATTAAACTGCAGATATCTAGTCTATCAATCGGTAGATGTAAAATGTTATAATTAATTTATATTTATAAAGACTCGAACTCAATCTAAGGAAATAGAAAGATCTCTGAGACGGATCCAGAGTTATTTCGATACATATATGCATAGTAGATATAAATCATATAAATTTTCAATTGAATTTGCCAAACAAACTAAGCTACAGATATTTAGCGATTCAATCGGTAGATGTTAAATTTTATAATTAATTTATATTTTTGTAGATTCGAACTCAATAAATATATAATTTCAGAAAGATCTCTGAAACGGTTCTAGAGTTATTCCGTTATATGTACCAGTAATGTACATAATGTGTATGTAAATTTTATATGTTCTATCTTCAATTCAATTTGCCAAACTAGGCTTGGGATATCCACTCATTCAATCGGTAGATGCTAAATTTTTTAATTACTTTACATTTATCTGGATGCCAATTAAATAATTACAAAGTTTCAGAAAGATCTCTGACGCGGTTCCAGAGTTATGCGGTTATAAATCTTATATGAACTAGTAACCTTAAATTTAAGTTTCCAAACAAACTAAGCTACAGATATTTAGTGATTCAATCGGTAGATGGTCAATTTTATAATTATTTAAGATTTATCTAGATTCGAACTCAATAATTATATATTAAAATTTCAGAAAGATCTCTGAGACGGTTCCAGAGTTATTTCTTTATATGTGTGGATAATGAATAGGTATACGAAAATTCAATCCTCAATTTAATTTCCCAAACTAAGTTGAGGATATCTAGTCATTCAATCGGTGGATGATAAATTTTATAATTAATCTCTATTTATCTAGATTCGAACTCAACAAATGAAAAATTTCAGAAATATCTCTGAAACGGTCCTGGAGTTATTCGTTCTATGTATGCGCAATTTATATAAATCCTTTATGCTCCATCTTAACTTGCCGAACTAATCTGCAGATATCTAGCTGTCTAATCGGTAGATTATAGTTTTATTCCTGAGTTATATTTATCGAGATTCGAACTAAATGACCATACAATTTCAGAAAGATCTCTGACGCGGTTCCAGAGTTAAGCTGTTATAACTCTTATATGAACTAGTTACCCTCAAATTTAATATTCCAAACACACCAAGATACAGATATTTAGTGATATTCTCCTGCAGAGAAAGGGAGGACCGGTCGAAGAAAAATAATTAACATTCCTTAATTTACATGAATTTTTATTTAAATAATTAATAAATCTTAAAAATAAATTCTTAATAAATAATATATATTTCTCTGAATTGCTTTCTCGTAAAATAAAAGCTCCACTCTACGTTTACCGTAGAATCTACGAAAAGCGATCCCGGATAATCATAAAAATTTAAAACAAAAATATCCAACGATAATCCAACACCGATCTTAATATCTGTCGATCAATAAATTCGTCGTTTGTATTGTATAATATTGCACACGAAATAAAATATTTAATTCCTTAAAAAAATTAACGAATACGTTAATACAATCCGGACGGAAGATCAGTCAATTTCGATCCGGAATTTGGTGAGCGCGTTGTACTATTTCGATTCAACATCGGTTGATTGGTGAGGGAATTGAGTACCGATTTTAAGTAGGTGGACGTGACATGTGTCTGTGGATGATCGTTACTTGTATCCGATCGACGTACGACACCGGGTAAATACATATTTGGTTTATTTGCCGGTTTATCGGTCAGTACAACGTCAACCATCCCATCCCCTTCAATCCGATCGATATTTCTCGAAACCCGACGAGCTTCTAACGCCGTCACGATGTCCGGTTGCGGGGGATACCGTTTCGGGGCGTTCATTTCGGACATAAAGAAGACACCGTTAAATTTTTGAGCGGTCGGTGGTGGTGGGGTTGGTGCGGCTAACGGTCCAGGCAGTTGACGATTTGTATGTAAATGGGGTAAATAACCGACAATACTGGGACCGATCATATCCACAGCTCCTCCTTCATCTTTTTCCCTTGCATCCATTATGACATTTAACAGTTCCCGATTCGTGTTCGAAACCCCCGTTTCCACCAATTTATCAGCGTGATCCTCCATATGCTTTACAGTTCGGTGATCTTCAATGTCAAAATCGAGATCATCAAAATAAGACGTACGATCACCGTTCTGCATTAACAGTAATCCGTAATCGGATCCATCAAAATCGGATCCGTTCGATATTAAATGAGATAGCGATCTCGATTTCTTTGGTGGTTGTGGCAATAGATTGACAGGTACGATATCTTTTTCCATTGTTGGTGGATCCGATATATTAACGATCGATGTGTCGGCACAGGAATACGACGGATGCGGTAAAACATTCTCCTCGACAATGTTATTTAATTCATCGATAACATCACCGATTGTTGTCGTCTCATCGGATTGGGATAGTTTACGATCGATTGTTGGTAGCGTGAATTTATGTGGCAACAATTGTTTCTGCGGCAATATTAAAATTGTCGGTTCGGGACTCAGTGAATGGCCCGTTTCCGAACTACTGATACCTTCATCATCATGTTCGGATGAAGCGGTTTTTGAACTATGCGCGGTCGTCGGTAATACTTGACGGGGTAAAGCAACCGGACGTTTTTCTAAACTCTTATAGCCGTCTGTGTGGGCGGCGCCTTGTAAACGGAAAATTTCCCGTTGTAATTCAGCACAGCGCTCCTGTAGCCGACGCTCCATTGATGTTAGAACAGTTTTCTCTTCCTGCAAAATTTGTACGCGTCGTTCTAATATAACCATTTGACTTCGGATTCGATCGGATTCACGAGCGGCCATTATCAATTTATCAACATCAACTTTTATGTCATCGAATATTTTTACTTCGTGCTGAATCCGTTCCAACCAAGACGATGAAGAAAGCGTCTACGAGAAATTACCGTTAAAATTAGAATTTATTTCAAAATATTTAAATATCACCTTTAAAATCGCTACCGGATCAAATCCGGCTTGAAATAACTCCGCTTGAATATACAATCGCCCTTGCACATTCTCCGCGCTACTTAAAAATGTATTCAAAAATCGAATACCGTACGCTTGTAGTTCCCCTGAACCACCGCCACTATTCAACATTCCGACCAACAACCGAAATCGAACCGGTTCGGCACAACGAAGTCTTAATGTGGACAGTGCTTCCGAAACGGCTGCATGTCCCATTTGTGCTGAATCGATCCCATTGCTTAACTGTGATTTATCGCAAGCGTTCGTTAATAATTGTAACGCTAATATACGAGACCGGATCCCCTGTCCTGTAGCAGAAGCAGCCAATGGTAATAAACCGATTGGTGTCGTACCAAGTCGAGCTGCAGCATCTGGATTTCGGGTGCAACATAGATTTATGCATTGTCTGAAAATAAAACCGTTATTTTTTTGAAAATTCAATAAGTTTTTATTTTTAATATACAGGCAAGCTAATTCATCGAGTAAAGCTCGTCGATGATATGATTGGGTTGCCCGTTGAATCGTTGTCGTTCCATTAGCTGTCGTTAGCGTTCCGGTTCCCGTTACGGTTTGGCTCAATTGGATGGCTCGTAACACTTCCAACAGGAGGCTGATACCGTCCAATGGAGGCGAAACTAATTCTTGTACAAAACTGTAATGGAAATCATCGGTTTATCAAATCATTGATTTTTGTTGGGCAGTCTGGTAACCTTAACACTAATCAATAAATAAATGGTTTAGAAATCGAATTTAATAGGAGGATAAGAGATGCATTAAGTGGAAACCAATTCGGTGCCATATGGGTAACGGAAAAGCGTGATCATAAATCATATATTTTGCCTACCGGCGACAATAATTAACCAGAAATATAATAAATTATTAAATTGTACATGAATTCTGTCTAAAAAATTTGTAAAAATTCTGAAAAATAAAATATAAAAGATTTTTTAACGCTTCCCATTAATTTAGGTAAAAAAGGTGGAAGTAGAGGTTTCATTCATGATCATTTTTTAATGATTATATAGTCAGACTACCAATTGAAAATGTAGAGGCCGCCGGGAAAGTATTTATTTGAATCAGTGGCGTGCGGTCAACATATTGAATATTGAATATTTCCTTCAGCCGGAAAAAAAATCTTAAAACGCAGAAAGATGCTTTGACAGTTAAGTCAAAATTCAAAAATTAAAAATTTCGGAAATATTGAAATTTGTCGAAGAAAAATCAAAAACTCGTAATGGCTCGCACCTAGAAATTTAATTATCGGACAACGGGATATTTGATCCCGATTTCCCCGAAAATTTTCTTTGGATCCAGAAAATGTAACGATGCAGAGTGTTTATAAATTGGACAAAAATAGAAAATATCAAAATTAAACATTTCGTTCAAAAGCTCTGTAAAACTTAAAGCTCCCAGAAAGCTTTATTTCTCTTAATTTTTGATATCAAAAATTTGAGATTCCAAAAATATATTCTTGACGCCAAAAATTTGAGATTCCAAAAAAATATTTTTCGCGCCAAAAATTTGAGATTCCAAAAAATATTTTGGCGCCAAAAATTTGAGATTCCAAAAAAAAATTTTGGCGCCAAAAATTTGAGATCCCAAAAAAAATGTTTTTCGATCCAAAAATTTGAGATTCCAAAAAAATATTTCTGGCGGCAAAAATTTGAGTTCCAAAAAGATATTTCTGGCGGCAAAAATTTGAGTTCCAAAAAGATATTTTTGGTGCCAAAAATTTTAGATTCCAAAACCATATCTTGACGCCAAAATTTTGAGATTTCAAAAAAAAATTTTGGAAGAGCTTAACTCTCTAAATTTTGGAAATTTCTTAACTTTATTTTTTACGTTCTAAAATCTATTGTCTATCCAGATAACGATACGTTAAAAAAATTTGAAATTATTCCAAAATGAAGCTTTAAAAATCTTAAAAGCTCATCGATAGCTTAAAATTGAAATATCATTTTATAAAATTTAGAATTAAATTTTTATCGAGTTCATCAAGTTTAAAAGAAATATGGAATTTTTGCAGAAAGCTTATCCAAACTATTAACAGCGCAACGAAAGCTGTAAGTTTCGAACTTAATTTTGTAGATTTTAAAATCTATTTTTTTACCAGATAACGATCCTTTACCAAAATTTCAAATATTTTAAAGTTTAAAAAATCTAGAAAACTCACTGAAAGTTTAAATTAAAATGTCAGGAGAATTTATGAAAGCATTGGGAATCTTATTGCTTTCATAATTTTTGTTTAGAATCTAGCATAATTTTGTTTGTCAATTTCCGGCCAATTAAATGCCATGTAATCAAGTTCCAGGAATCTAGCTATGAAATCGGTAGATGTTAAATTTTTTAATTAACTTATATTTATCTAGATTCGAACTAAATAATTACAAAATTTTAGAAACATCCCTGAAACGGATCTAGAATTATTTCGTTTCAGTGTAATGCATAATGTATAAGTTCTACCTTCAATTTAATCCCTCGATTTTCATAAAAATTGTCCGATTATCCCAGATAATTTTCAATTTTGATGGAATTTTCTGGTTCTGATGAATAGAGTTTTAAAAGGAGAATTCGCGAGGGAATTGGAGGGAATATTTATACTTCATTCGAAAATGAACGAAGATTTAGGATTTCTAAGACATCCTTGAAATTATGGCTTGGAAACTGGAAAGAGAGGACCCATAAATTTTATATAAAATAGGAACCAAAGATTATGAATTTTAGTGTCAGAAAGACGAAAAAATAATTAAACTAATATCGTCTAAATCCTGCTAATATCTCCTACGACCCCCGCTGATTTTCCTGGATTTTTTTAGGCAAAATGGAAGAAATTCACTACAAGTAGTACTTCTGCTGACCAGGAAACATAATAAAAATGTTAAAAATTGCTCGACCTAAACTGGTACAATTTATTTCTGCAATCCCCCACGACCCTCACTTTTCTGGACTTTAATAGTCAGAATTGAGAAAAGGGTCATTTTATTCTATTGCCCAATACTCGCATGTTAATAAAATAAAATGAGTAGGCAAATTTCATGTTAATTTAAGTAAATTAATTTTAATCCGGTGTTTTTTGGGGCGAAATGGGGCATTTTTATCCAAAATTTGGTTCCAACAGCGACATTTTTAAAAGTTTTAAAATTTCAAGAAGTTTTAAGGGATGTAGATGTAGGAGGTAAAATTTGTTATCGGTCATTTCATGTTTTATCAAACTTTATTTCAATATTAAATGCCGAAGGGATATAAATTAATAGCTAATTAAAATAATAACAATACAATTAATTAATACAATTTATTATATTGTATTGTACAATAAATTATCCAATTTAAGCTAAACCCGATTAAAAACAATTTTAATCCTTTTGAATATGCGAGACGAATTAAATAAAAATAATTATCCAAAATTTATTGAGAATATTCAATAATAATTATTTAATTACTTTAATTCATAGTATTTATATTCAATAATAATAAATTTTATTTATTGTTAATATATTATTTATTTATTAAATCTTTTTAAGTTTAACAACATTGTAATAAAATTTATTTAATTATAGTAATCATTTTAATTAAAATAAAAATATTTATTAAAAATAAAATAATCAACCTGTAGTTTAATTATTTATAAATGGTGTATGTAATTGTTTGTTAATAATTATTATGATTTATTTATTAATTTATTTTCCAATAAATATCCCGTGATTATCAGCTAAAATAATAAATAAATAAAAACAGAATGTATATTTAAAAACAGACTTAATATATTTTTCTTTAATTATTTTTTTTACAAATTCCTACCTTAGGTTATTAATTAATTAATAGAATAATTAAAAAAGTATGAATTTTGATGGGAAATTTTTCTAGGAATTGTCATTAATTTCCAGGAAAATTTAAAATATCAATATTTCACTTACAATCTATTTAGGGGATGGTTTAGTAGAGTTAATGTTATATATATCTTAAGGGGTTACCTAACAAGTTATATTTTTATAATTACATCAAGAATCGATTTTAAGGAATTTGATATTTTCTTGTTCGATTTGGTGTTTTTGTTCCTAAAATTCGTCTCGATTAAACATAAAAATGGGAAAATTTTAATTAATCAAAATTCGTATCTGTCTTCATCAGAATCGTGAATATATCGGGATGATTTCCGAGGATTTAAATTCCTGATAAGTATTTATTTGAAAATTTCCCATTTCAATGAATTTTCATATGTATGACATGTCCGGCAAATTTTCCAATTTTTTCAAGAAAAATCTTAATCTTTAATTAAAATTGCCACTTGCATCTGTTCGAAATGTTGAATCAAATTCAATTTAATGAAATAAGACCATCAAGCGGGTAGAATTGCCTATATTTTCATTAAAATGAATTTTAAAATTTGATTTTAATTTATTTACAGGAAATTGAAACTTTTAACATTTTCGATGCAGCAAAACTTCCCGAGAGATAGCATGTATCCCAAACAAAAAGTTTTCATTGAGTTTTTAAGCTTTTGTCGAGCTTTTGTAGGAGAGTTTTAGATTTGATTATCGTTTAATTATTCGGATTAAAATCCGATTTGAAAATGTATAAAATTTTATTCAAAGCATATAGCTTTCGCTAAGCTCTTAAATTTACACGAGCTTATTTCACAACATTTTAAGTTTCGTTGTAGTTAAATTATTTGGATGGAAAATAGGTGTTAATACGAATAAAATAAGGTCCCAAACCCAACGCATTCTTTGAGCTTTTAAGCTTTCGTGGAGCTTTTGTAGGAAAGTTTCAGAATTCAATCAAATTTATATATTCGGATTAAAATTAGATTTGAAAACGTATAAAAATTTATTCAGAGCTTAAAGCTTTCTGTAAGCTCTTGTTTATGCGGAGCTTTCGTTGGAGAATTGCCTCTGATTATTTGCCCGGGTTGAATAACTCCTCTCCACACTTCTAAGTGTAGAAAGGCCGTATTCACCCATATGCTAATTTTACTACTACTTAGTTTTCTTTCAATGATATGAAAATAGGAGGTCATCCCATAGGTGGCCTATTTCATCCATTGCGGATCCATTTCGGGGGATTTTGAATCAGAAAATAAAAATCAGATAACTACTACGCTCCTGTTGATATTTTTTCCAGAAAAGTAGAAAGATAGATAATAATCAATGACTGCTTAAGGGCGTTAAATGGTCGTATATTAGATTTAAGAATAATTTTAAGAAATTTCTCCTAACCATGATCTACAATATTATGATTATTTTCCAGCCTCTTTTGCATGGATATTCTCTCTCCATAATAATTTTGTTACAATTTCCATATCAATATAATCGATTTATATCAAATAATGATAACCAGTATTGTTAAGCTCTAAATATAGTGCTCAACGACGACGTTTTCTTATTCATGTCAATATTATCTTAAACAATAGCCTCGTTAACTATATTTAAGAAAAATGCGAACTAGAAAATTCATCCTATATGAGTCTCTATGGATATTGGATACCCAACTATTTTATATTTAGTTTATTAGACAAAATATTTTAAATATTTTATAGTTGCTTTCTTAAAAAAGGATTAGTTGTCTTTCAATATCAGATTTATTGGATTAAGTTTCGTTGGAATAAACTAGATATCTAACACAAAATGTTAAGTGAAATTTTATGTTAGAGATGTAAAGTTGGAATCCATGTGCCCAATCAAACCATCGATCAATATTAAAATTGATCCATCCATGAATTGATTTTTTATTCCAAAAAAATACCCAATTGAAAATTTCTTAGGATTTTCTTTACGAAAAGCTTAAATTACCAAAATTTCTAAGGAAAACAAATTTTCAAAAATTACTAATCCAATGACCCATAATATATCTAAATAATTAACTTAATTTAAATTAAATTAAATTATTTAAAAAAATGTTCTGAAGTAAATTTTTTGAAAAATCAATCATTGTTTGGAGGAAAAATCCGCTCTTTTTTCATTTGGATAAGAAATCGACGAAAACCATCGATTTTATAGAATTGTCTGATTACCTTTGTGGAAAATTTCAATTTTCGGGAAATTTTATTGAAGAATCGAAAAATTCAATTATGGAAAATGAAACTTAAGGGTACAGTGAGGAAATCATGAAACAAACTTTTTCATATAATTAATCCCATGATTTTATAGGAGTCGTTATTCCGGGAATATCAGGGAAACGGTGGCTTTTGGTAAAATTGGTTATAATTTCTAGGAACATTTAAAATTTGAAACTTAAAGAATGAACTGAAATGTGGGAAAACATAGGTTATCCTATGAATACCATGAGATAGGGTGTCCCCTCCTATTCTATTTTTCAAAATTCGCCCGAAAATCAAATTGCAAGGAACGTTTTTTTTTCATATTTTCTGATGGATTTTTTTTTGAAAATTTATTAAAAAAAATGTTTTTTTTTTTTGAAAAAAAAGTCTTTTTCTGTTATTTATTTTGGTTAAATAAAAATCTTTCGACCATTTACGTTGACGATATGATAAAAAAGCCGCGGATTTATTGCGAACGAAAATTTTTCTTCGGAACTTGGAAAATGTAATTACGCAGACTTGTTCCCAAAAAAATAATGAAAAAATGACTGTCTCAAAGTTTAAAAAATACCAACCCCCCGAATTTTGGGCGGCGATTTCCGTAGAACGAATTTTTAAATCGTAATTTTTCAAGAAAATATCAATAATTCACGGGAAAATTAAAAACTTCAGAATTAGGTAATCTATCAATACCAATAGGTCAGACGGTCTTATCGCAACTTATATTTTAAAATTCGCCAAAAATCGAATTTGGATGAATTCCACAGTGTAAAAAATAAAATTTTAATTATAAGCTTTCAATGAGCTTTCCAGACTTTCGTAAACTTTTTTTGGGGAAAATTTGAAATTTCGTTTAAAGTTCGTAATTTGGATGGAAAATAGATCTTAGAACGTAAAAATTAAGTTAATAAATTAAAGCTTTTTTTTAAGCTTTTCATTTCTCCAAAACTTCTTTAAAAACAACTTCATATTAATAAATTCATGAATTCGGCAAAAATTAGAAACTAAATTGTATAAAATTAAAAGTTAATCTTAAGCTTTTGATTTGCTTTTCAGAGTTTTGAGGAGTTCTTTTGGGAAAATTTGACATTTCGTTAAAGATTCGTAATCTAGCAGAAAATTGCGTTATTTGATTGATTAGATTGATAAATTTGGAAAAATTTGGTCAAATTCAGTCTGTTCTTGATTTGCCGGTCCTTTTATTACCATCAAAGTGAACCTATAGCCAATGTAACAGGGTGTTACAAGGGTATTAAGGGTGTTTGTGCAAATGTAGAACTCAGATTGATCGTAGTTAAGAAACCAAAGATTGTGACACTGTATTCAGAAATATTAAAACACCTCCAATAAATGCAATAATATTAACAAAAACCTGCTTTTTTCTCAAAAAACACACCCCTTGTATCTAGACTCAAACTTTTGTGTTAAAACTCCTACATTTTACGTCAAAAAACCTATTCTTGCGTCAAAAAACATACTGTTTTTCAAGATATCTACTTTTTGTGTCAAAAGTCCTAATTATTATGTTAAAAATCCTAGTTTTCGTGAAAAACTTGATTTTTGTGTAATAATACCTACTTTTTCGGTTTGTAAAAACGTAATTGTTTGGTTGAAAACCCAATTTTTTGTCAAGAAATCTATTTTGTGGTCAAAAACCCCCAAATTTTGGTAAAAAAGACTATTTTTGATCGAAAACCCAATTTTTTGGTCAAGAAACATATTTTCCGATTAAAAAATCCAATTTTTTGTTAAAAAATAAGTTTTTTGGTCGACAAACTTAATTTTCGGTCAGAAAACATTTTTTTCGGTCAAGAAACCTAATTTTTGGTTAAAAGACAATTTTTTGGTAAGATAATCTATTTTTTGATCGAAAACCCAATTCTTTGTTCAAAAATCCTATTTTTCGCTAAAAAAACCTATTTTTTGGTAAAAAAAATTAATTTAATTTTTCCTTCCAATTTTTGGGTAGACAAACTTATTTTTCGCTGAAAAAACATATTTTTTAGTCAAAAAACCTAATTTTTTTGTAAAAAGACAATTAGTGGGTAAACAATTTATTTTTTGATTGAAAACCAATTATTTGGTCAAAAAACCTATTTTCGGTTAAAAATCCATTTCTTGGTCAAACCCTCAATTTTTTGGTCGAAAACCTTTTTCGGTATAAAAAATCAAATCTATTTTTTTTCGAACGGCCCGTTTTTGATTCAGAAACCTTTTTTTCGGTCAAAACCCCTAATTTATTGGTCAAAATACCAACAATAAGATAATTAGGAGGATAGGTAATTTATAGGAATAGTTTGCGTAGAATTATTGAACAATAAATAACGCAATATGAATGGTATTTGTTGTCTCTACAAATGAGACATACCGGCTCATGGTTCGCCACTTACCTAGGACCGAACATGTTATTAAACACAAATTGTTGTTTTTATTGATAACATGTCATCCGTCATTGATAAAAATATAGGAAATCACAAAATTCCGATTGGAGTTGCACCAATATCTCAGCATTGCCGGTCCTGAATGTCAATGATATATTTTGAATTGGGTTTATAGGGTAAAATATAAACAAGTCAAGGTTGATAAACTCGAAAAAGTCGTTTATAATCTAACAATCTTGTTTTGCAAAATTAAACCTTAGGGTACAATGGGGTAATTATAAAATAATAATTTTATGAAAATTGATCTTGATTAAAGAATTTATTAATAAAAATATTAAAAATAAAAGAAATGAAATACAAAAATCAATCAATTTTAATTTTATTTTATTTAAATCTCAGTTTAGCCTTGAATGTAATCCTAACTATTTTCCGACTTTTCCAGACTCTGCATACTTTCACCGATTTGTTCTCGAATTTCTCGATTTCTATCGGCTTTTTCCAAAGATATAATACTTTACATGCCAAATTAACTTTTGGCTCCCTGCCACCATTTTAAATTCAAATGATATAAAGATTATGTCGGATTTTCGAAGAAATGCAATTTAATATGAATCGCCTGAATTGCAATGAATTAAATAGAAATCAGCATTGCATTAACTTGACCTCGATACCCAAAAAATTCTCTAAATTCACCAAAAATTATCCCAATTATTTCAACAGAATAAATTTACATTGAAAGAACATCTCGAATTGGACAGAAAATTCGACACATATTTTTTTATTAGCTGAAAAAAGTAATAAATACATAAAAATCATTAAAGAATAATTCCATTGAAAATGATTACAAGGTTAAATGGACCATTCAGCATCACGTACCAATCTTAAAACATCGGTGATAAATGTATAAATTTATCTCTTTTTTTTACTTCTTAATTTATTTTAATGGACACGCGAAATTGTTGTAATTGTAATATTTATTTAAAATTATAACGGATCGATGTTATAAAGAATTCGGTTCTGTTTCATCTTTTCCGATCGATTCCGTTCCTTACCTAAAGAATGAGAAAAATATTCTCACCTGGGAAATGCGGCCCGCAAATCGGCCCGTAATTTCGTTAGCAAATCTGTTATTGAACCAAATTGTCTTAAAGTCATCTCACAATCGGTGTTTGGTGGTGCCGGTATTGGTGACCTGTTTCGATTAAGTAAAAAAATGTCATTTCCTCTTCTTGATAATTTCGATCAGTATAATTTACCTGTAATCAGTATGTTTACCAGGTGGTGGTAAGGTCAATGATCGATTTCTATCTGGTGATTTTACTGTATCATCCGATGTATCGTATATTGATTTGACCATATTTCCAGCACCACTACTTACGGTTTTTCGGGCAAACTTCTTCAATGAGATGGTATAGTCTTCGGCATTGTAAACAGGTGGTCGTTGATTTTCCTGTTATCAGAACAAAAGAAATATAAGAATTAAATTCCCATTTGAAGAAAGTGTACTTTCTAAATTCTGATATTCGTTTATTTTAATATTAATTTTTTTAAAGATTGGTCCCGTATTCTGATTTTAAATAATTTCTAATTAATTAATTAAAAAAGAAAAAAATATAATAATGAGATGTTTATCTTTAATTTTAAATTTCTTCTTATTATTGTCGAAAATTGACCAAAAAAAAATTACATTTTTAATTTGATAATTAATAAAAGAGAGAAAATCATTGATAGAAAAATAATTGTAATAATAATAATTTCAAGCGAAACTGAATATATTTTTAATGACCAAACCGTTCCATTTGAAAGGAGGACGATTGAAAAGTCATGATGCGTACAGATCTAGTGATTAATTTGGCAGACTAATCCTAATCATTATATATTTTACTGAATTTATCTGAATGTTTGCCAGACTATTTACTACCTTTCCCCGCCTATTTCTCACCTTACCACCTCGTTTATGACTTCAAAAACCTTATTCTACCAATTATGTCCCACTTTGCTTGACCATCTTAGATTTTAAGAGATTAATCCGCGTTTTTAGATTTTGAAAATTTGAAAGAAATTTCAAATTTTCTTTAAGACAAATATAATACGAAATTCATTTAAAAAAAATCGATAGATCGGCGGAAAACCGCCGTCAAAATTCGGGGGTTAACTTTTTTTTAATTTCGGGAAATTACTTTCTCCATTTTTCATTTCAGAACAAATCTGCGATTTCAGATTTTTCAAATTCCAAGAAAATTTAAGGGAAATTTAGTTTTTCTATAAACGCGTTCCAAAAATCATGAAATTAAAAAAAAATCAATTTCTTAATAAAATCTATAGATTTTAAAATCTCGCCATAATTCGGGGGTTAATTTTAGAAAAAATTTTAGAAACTCAATTGTTTACTTGATCATTTAAGCACAACTCTGCGTAATTAGATTTTCAACGTTCCGAATGAAATTCTTAGAAATTTCATTTCGTAAAATAATGGGAAATTATAACATACAAAATAAAATCGAAGATTTTGTAAATGTAAAATCGATTTTCTTAAATTATTTCGTTGGATAACCCCTTAAGGTTTTCATCTTTTTACCTCCATTAAACTATACCCTAAATGAAATGTAATTAAAATTTGGAAATTTTAAATTTCCCACGAAATTAAAGCAATTTGGTTTTTATTTTTCTTTGAGAAAGTGGCGATTTAAGAGTCCGATCTGAAGGAACTCCCACCAAAATTCGAGGGTTGATTTTTAAAAATGTAACAAAAATCGATTTGTTTATTTAAACGTTTGGGAACAATTCTGCGTTATCAGATTTTTAAAGTTCCGAAGAAAATTTCTAGAAAATATCATGTTTAGATACAAACAGGAAACGTTTAACGCCTTCACCAAATTTGAGTGAGTTTTTCTTCAAATTTTGAGCGATATTCTCTCTAAATTTTCAGTAAGATATTCACGAAATGATTTTCGATGAAATTATCTTCAGAGTTTGAATGAAATTGTCTCCCAATTTGGAGTAGGAACTTCTCAAAATTTTGAGTGAGATTTTCACCAAATTTTAATTGAAATTTTCTCCAGAATTTGAGTTAAATATTCTCTTAACTTTGAGTGACATTTTGTCCAAATTTTGAGTGAGACTTTCACCAAATTTTGAAAGAAATTTTCCCCAAAGTGTGAGTGAAATTCGCTCCAAATTTTGAGTGGAAAATTGTTAAAATTTTGATCGAAATTGTCTCCAGAATTTGAGTGAAATTTTCTCCAAATTTTTAGTCGCATTTTGTCCAAATTTTCAGTGATATTTTCGACAAAATTTTGAATGAAATTTCTCTAAATTATGAGTTAAACTTTCTCGAAATTTTGAGTGAAATTTTCTTCAAATTTTGAGCGAAATTTTATTCTAATTTTTAGTGAAATTTTATTCAAATTTTGAGTGAAATTTTCACCAAATTTTGAAAAAAATGTCTCTTTTGAGTGGATTTTTTTTTGAAGAAGTATGCTGTAGCTGAGAATTGTTTGCTTGAAATAAAAAAAGTTCTTTTAATTTGCTGTTGCTGGTAGCTCCAGGAGAGCCAGAGGAAACTTGGACTCTAAACTGGACTAAATAGAGATATGATATTGGATCTGGTTATACTGCTAGGCCGACAGTAACCAATTAAAAACGCTAGATATCAGGGGGACAATAAATCCTAAAAGGCAAGAGCTAAGAACAGCTAGGAACCTCTTCTCATTAATTTGAATTTGACATACCACCGCCTGAATAAAATCTTATACTATCCCAATTTTAACTGACTTTTCCCAACTTTTATCATTTTTTACATAACTTCTCGCCTACTTTTCGAATTTTTTAGATTTTTTCTTGTGACACATGTGGAAAGAATTAGGAAATATTTAGAAAAACTGTTAAGATAGACGAAGTCTAGGAACAAATTTCGGATGAGTAGGAAATGTTGGCAAAATATGTCGAGAATTCGATAAAAAATTTCCAAACATTTTGGGAAAAATTGGAAAAGTCGAATAAAATAAAAAAGTCTAGAAATAGTCGGGAAAAATCAGGAAAAACTCACAGGAAACATGTGAACCAGATCAGAATAAGACGGGAATAGTTAGAACAATTCATAAAAATTTTATGTGTTACGCTATGACGGACATCGATAAGTATCTGAACACCTAGCCTATGAGACAAATAAATCGTGAAACCTTTTGGAATATCTGGTCCCAATTTCAGGACTCTATATCGAGAAATTACGAAGTTTCAAATAATTATTGTGCCCAAGGTCCTGCACGATCGTTATAAAGCAATTAAAATAATTCTAGTCTTATTTTAGGATTATTTTAGGTTTATTTAGGGTAATGGTTAGTCCATGATTTTTATAAAAAACCGATTATTTCAAAATCGAGCCTTTTTGATTGGTTATAGGATTTAAAATTGATTTTACGCCGTTAGCTACTCATACTCATTAAAATGTTGGCTTCTGACGATTCTTCGGAAACTTTTCTTACGTTTCTTTTTTGAATTATCCTTAAAGAACTATATAATTTGCTGAAGAATTTTAGAGAAATTGATAAAAACGTAAAGGATCTGAAAATTGAATTTTCCAATCAATTATTGGATCACTTTTAAGGAAAATTAATTATTGTCTTAAAATTATGTCATAAACCTATAGATTTCCTGCGATAAGTCTATTAGAGAATGTTCAGAATTTTGTTAAGATATTCTTCTGATTTTTAGTAATTTAACTGTAGAAATCCTGAAGAATTTTCAATAATCCTTAAATTAGCTGATCTCAAGAAATTATATTCCTTTACTTCCTAAACAAGAACTCAGTTCTATGTTAAGTTAGATTAAAGCTAGAAATAAATTAATTTAACAGAATGGGATATATTCCAGGAAATATACCTAGAAAGTAGGGATATTTAAGATGATAAATGAAGAACATTAGAAACTTGTCAACCAACCAATTTAATTTTATTCGTCAAAAAATTTCCTCAATATGATAATGATTTTAATCGAAAACTTTCATTTCTTTCTTGAGACTATAATAAAAATAAAATATCTACACCTAACTACCTAGATTTTATTTTCTATTTTTCAAAATAATTATAAATTCTATGTCATCTTAATGTTTTTTTCTTTAAAAAAAAAAATCTAATAACTAAGTAACCACCAAAAGAAAAATATCTTGTTAGAAAAATCGAATCGAATAAATTTATTGAAATTAAATAGAAAAGATATCATCTAATTTAATCGGATGGGATTGAAATTTTTTATATAATTTGGATCAATGAAAAACCACAGAAAACAATCAAAACTATCGATTGGTTTTCAATATATTTTTTTCTGTTCATGAAACAATAAAAATAATTTCTAGCTTCAATAAATATTGATTTTCTATTCGATTTATATTTAATTATTATTTAATAAAAAAAAATAATAACAAATAATTATATATAATTCAAGAAACTCTTAAAAATTAATTGAGATACAAAATAATATTTAATTTAAATCGATAATTATTTAATTATAATTTAGAAATTTAATATAGTCAAAATTATAAGTCGATTAAATGGTAGAATTTATCAATCATCTTCCGATATATTATTAAGAAATAAACGGTCGCTTCCTGGCCAATAAAATTTTCTAAATATTCAAAATATAATTGAAACAATTTTATTTCTTAATAAATGTTAGAAATGTAATTCCGTAACGTAATAAAATCATTGATTTATTATCTGAAAATAAAATGTCTTGCAATTAATTTTCTAATAAATATATTAAGATGTATGAAAAGAAATTATTAAATCAAATAATCGTTACGCATCATGTAATTACATATTTGATATTTAAAAAATCCGCACATGTTGTACATGTGTAATTATATTGAATTTATATTTAAGAAAATTGTGAAATTATTTTTTCTATTAATAAATCAATAAATCATAAAAATAAATTTCCTTGTACATGATAAAATTTTTTATTTGTAATAAATTTGAATAATTATTAAAATTTTAATTTCGAATATAAAATTATGTAAGTGAAATTTGTAATATGCGAAAATTGAAAAATTTTAATTTTTTCAGATGAATTAATTAGCATCGAATTGTAATTGGATGAATTGAAATTATATGTACCTTTGTCGATCCGTTTGGTGGCCATCCGACCGATATTTCTGTTGAGATTTTCGTCATCGGTCCCGATTGTGTGCCAGGCGGTGATTTACCAGCACTGGGTGCCATTCCGTACCCAAAACAATACGAAACTTCACTGTAATTAAGAAATAAAGAAATGCTTAATTATAAATCATTTAAGTAGAAGTCTATAGGATATTCGAAATCTCAATGTTTCGGGAAAATATCTAGAAATTATTTAGTTAATTAAACCTGATTTTTAGAGGAATTTTTAAAATATACAGTTAAAGTTTCTAACCAATTAGCTCGGATAGGTCATTCCTATCGCTCAATTATTTTTTTTTTCCAAAATACTGCAATTAAATATTTAATTTAGCTCATCGACTATCCAGGAAAAAATATTTTAAAAAATTGGGCAAAAGTTTCCTGAATAAAATTGGAAAATAATTAATTATCCTAAGCTGAATTCGTAATTGGCCCAAATAATTTATTTATTTCGGGAAAATAGATATAAAATGCAGAATTTTGTTTTTTAAATTTTATTTATTTTCAAAATGATATTTTGGGTATCTCAGATGAGAGGCACGATCAATTCACAGATTGAATTTAATTAAAATCCCTCCCCATTTCAGATTATAGTTATTTCTATGAAGAATGATTGAATAAATTGAATATTAAATTCAGAAATTTGAATTATTATTTTGGAAAATTTAAATTTTCATTTTTCAGAGCCGTACAGATATTAAGGATCGAGAAGATATAACAGATGAAGACATATCCGGTCGAAATGAAATATCTGGAGTATAAAACTAATTAAATATAATATTAAATAATTAATTTTACATTATTCGTAAATATTTCCAAATGCGAAAACTGAAAAAAATGTAAAATTAAAATTTCCTACATGAATTTTGCCTAATTTAAAAATTTCGCAAAAATCGGCGATGCAAACCCATGGGATTTTTTTAAAAAATTTCCTTTAAAAAATCTCTTCGCTATTACATTTAGAAATGATTTGCCATCATTTGATTAAAAAATTACATAAAAAAATGTTCTTGTCTTAAGAAAATTTCGATTAAAAATTAATCGAATTGTTTGGTTTTTCACAACTGAAATTTTAAAAATTAATTAAATTGGATTTCAAAATTCCAGAGCTTCTAAGAAAAATTTGACACACCCTGGATGGAGCTCATAAAAATACCCGAATTTGCTGAGAAAAATTCGGTAGCTTTCAAAATAATGCTGGAAATTAATAAAATTCCAAGTCAGAGCTCTATGAAAAATTGAACCCTGAGCTTTTCTAATTAGATCGGATCCAGTTGGAGCTAATAAATGAAATATTGAAATATTAGTAGCTAATATTTGGACGTAAGTACCTTTCAAATTCTCGACAGTAGCTCAAAAAACTCCGAATATTCTGTGAACCCTAATAAATCATCAATTTCAAGATTTCGCTGAAATTCTCACAAATTATATCTTCAAAACGATTGCAGAGAATTCCATAAAATTTTACAATGAAATTAACTCACTTTTCAGTTATTTATTCAAATTTACTTCATTAAAATCTACCGATTGAGTTCGGAGTTATAATAATTTAACCGAGTTGCGGATTGATTATATTGAGAAGAGATTTAAGAAGAGGGAGTTTTATAAAAGCTTTTAATGCCCTAAGAAATCTTTGGGATATAATTTTATTCATATTGAAATCAACTTTATATCCGAATAATTTAACTGCAGCGAAACTCAAAATGGTACGACAAAAGCTCCTCACGAACTTAAGAGCGAAAGGTTTTTAAGGTTTTAAATAAAATTTACGTTTTCATATCTAGATTTCATCCGAATAAATTTTAATTTTAATTAAATCTGAAGTTTTCCTAAAAAAGCTCCACAAAAGCTCAAATAACGACTTGAGTTGGGGACATAATTTTATTCGTACTGACACCTATTTCCATTCAAATAATTCAACTGCAACGAAACTCACAATGTTTGGACGACAGCTCCCCATAAACTTTCGAATGAAATGAAAGCTTTAAGCTTTGTAAAAAAAAATACTCTCATTAGTACCCCTGACATAATTTCGAACCCCTTTCAATTCGAAAATTGAAAAAAATTAATAAATTTCAAAAAAATCAAAAATGTTGGAAAATTTTCAAATTTCATAAGAATCCCAAAATGTTGACAAAAATTCAGAAAGTTTTTAAAAATCGGAAAACTTTATAAAAATTTGAATAAAGTCTATAATCGAGTATCACCCCGAGGAGTTTAACAGAATTCTTTGATTCTTCGATTTCTCGCCGTTTTGTGAACAAAACTTCATTGGATTTAGAAGGATTCACTTTTTCCGACTATTAAGACAGAGATATCGTCAGCATACGCCTGTGTGAAGAGTTTCACCTCGTTGAGTTCTTCAATAGAGGAGTCAACTACAATACTCCACCAGTAGCGGGGATAGAACACCAACTTGTGGGCAGCCTCTGCTTACCTTAGCTTCAAGGTAATCTATGCCTTCACTCAGAACCAAGATTTGGCTACTGACCATATCAGCGTATGTCCGAATCCAAATCTGATTGCAGCACATTTAATGGCCTCGAAACTGGTGTTATCGAAGGTGCCCTCAATATCCACAAAAATTCCGAGCGCGTATTCTCCTTACTCAATAGCCATTTCAGCACGGTGGGTAAATTGATTGAAAGGTGAGTCCACCGATTTACCTTTCTGGAACCCGTGCTGATTGGTATGCAAGGGACGGCAGGTCAAAGGGCGGTTCCTCAAGAATATGTCAACCAATTTTTCCAATGTTTTCAGAAAGACTGAGCTTAAACTGATTGGTCGGAATGATTTAGCATCCGAGTAGGATATCTTCAGTAGGAGCATTAATTTAAAAGTGAACTAAAAGTGGTGAAGTAATGGATAGAGTTTACTAGGTCCGTCAAATTATTCACGAAATTAAATTGAAGGAAATTGAATAATTTTGTATTATTTTCATGTCCTTTCCCGTGAAAAAAAAATCCAAAGCGACAACCGCGGATATCATTTCGTTGTCGTTTTGGATTTTCAATCAATTTTCATGTCTGTTTGCCGCGGTTTTTATGTTCCGGCCGTATTAAATTAACGAACAGACCGGCCTTCGACCGGCCTCAAATAACCTTTGTTCGACTTTGCCGGCTGGAAAATTATAGCGGCATTATGGCACCGACGGTGACCCCCTCTCATACAAATGATGACAAACAAACAAACACATCATTTTCCGGGCGAGTCTGCGGTTATAAATCTGTTTTACGTCACTTTCGATTAGAAATTTGAAAAATGAAAAATAAAGTAAAAAAGTTCAATCGAAAAGTGAAGTAAAATCAGTAAATTCCCGGAAAAAACTCTGAAATATTCGTTTGGTGGCGTAAATTGAACAGGAAATATTTCATGAAATTTTGATAATTTTTCAATAATTCGGGGACCGACAATTTCCCAAATTTCGAGGGAAATTGAGAAATTTCGCGATTTTATGGAAATTGAAATTTCATCATTTTCATAGAAATTTTACAATTTTATGAAAAACCGGGAAATTTGACAAAAAAAAAAGAAAATCGAAAAATTTCGGGAAATTATGAAAATCGTGCAATTTTATAAAAATCCAAAAACTTATGAAATTTCGGAAATTTTTTAAAATTTCGAAATTTTCATAATAACTTAACGTTCGTTGAGAAATCGGGTGTTTTGACAGAAATTGTTCAATTTTATCGAAATCTGATCGTTTTATGAAAATCGGAATTTCGTTAACATTTTGTAATTTCATTGAAGTGTGACGGATTAGACAAAAATCGGACAGTTTCCCTAAAATTGATCAATTCGAGAAAATTATCAAGTTGAGAAGAACTTAGGAACTTAGGACTTACGAAACAATTAGGATAACTTAGGAAAAATTGATTACTTCTCAGTGAATCTATTCTTAAATCGTGTAATCAATTTCTGAATTGGAAATTTTCATATTTCACTCAAATAATTTGTTATTTCAAATCCCTGAAATTACTTTTTACTTTTGCTCATCTCCTATTCAGAAAAATATTTGGTTCGGCCAAATTAGAGCAACTTTTCATTAAAAAATCTTGATTTCAAAAATTGAAGTCGAGATGTTATCAAGAAATAATCAATGTTCCCAAGAAGACCTCATAATTCGCTTACATAATTTTTGATCTCAAATCCCCGAAACTACGTTTTAGTTTAACTCATTTCCTATTCAGAAAAATTTGGTTCCATCAAATTAGGTTAACTTTTCTTAACGAAATTTTCATTTCAAAACATCTCTTTGGAAATCGCGATATCAATTTTTGAAATCGGAATTTCGATAAGAAAAGTTTACCTAATTTAACCAACCCAAATTTTTCTGGATAGGAGATGAGCTAAACTAAATTTAATTTTATGAATTTGAGATATTCTCGAACTTTCCGATTAACAAAATTAATTTCCTTGAAAAAAATTTGATTATTTTCTTCAAGGCGGGCGGATTTTAAGAATATCTCCATCCCTATCCGATTTTCATCCCTTCCACCCATCTTACAGCCGGGAATAATTATATTTAAACGATTTTCTTATGTTTGCCAACGATTATCCGTTGCCAGAAATCTTAAATAATATTCAAATTCAATCTGGAAAATTGTTTGTTGGGAGGAAGGACAATAAAATCATTTCGATTAATTTCGAAATTTTTCAAATTTTTAAATTTCCGGTAAATTTCTTGAGAATTTTTAAAATTAAAAGTATAACAGCCTACTTATGTATAACTGAAAGGAGTTTAGTAAATTCCATTTAATTTAGAAAACGAGACATAACGCGAGATTTTATTACTGCTCAGAGAATAGCTCTCTCAGAATAGACTTACATTTAAAATTTGGGACTTTTAGACTAGAATTGTAGTAGAAACGGCCAGTAAAGAAATTTTTAAATTTTAAATATTTTAAGAAATTGAAAATTTTATTTTGAAAAATGACAAATTAATAATTTACATTCAACGCCCCCTCCAAAATTAATCGGTTAATTATTTCAAAATTTTGAGAAATCAATTTTCTCAATATTTATTTAGGAACAAATCTGCATCATTATATTTTCTTGATCCTGAAGAAAATATTTGGAAAATTCGGGATTTCTTCAGAACGGTCAGAAGTATGAGAATCGAATCGAGAATCGAAAGTAAAATCATTGACAAAATGTCTAAAAATTATGGGACTTCCGTTTCAACAATTTTTATGCGAAATCAGATATAATTAAAATCATCGCTTTAAATAAAAAAAAATCCCAAATCATTAGCCCAGAAATTCAATTAAAAATTAAGTTCTGAAGAGACAAATTTTCCATTTTAAAAATTTATAATTTATTAAATAAATCTAATTTATTTTCATGAGACCACAATCAAAAAGGGGCATCTTACAAGAAAATGATAGAAATATTCTTACAATAATTAAATCATATTTTAAATGCTATTTTTAAGAGGTCAATGACAATGACTTAAATAATGGTTTTATTAAAGAAAAATCTAATTTAAAAAAGAATAGAAGATAAGAATATTAAAACCATTCATTTAATTGCAAGGCAATTAATACCATAATTTTCACATAATTAAATATGTATGAACAAGAACTCGAATAGATTAGAAAAACAATCCGCAGTTCCCATTACAATAAATTTTTATTACCAAATTGAATTAATTATCATAAATAAATATTGCGACGGGTCTTTTATTTAGCTAAAAGGATATTCTAATCTATAAGAAAATAGAACATAAAATTAACGATCAATTTATTCAGGAAATAAAAAATAAAAATCTTTTGTCTGGAATTTATTTTTATTAATAAAATTCTAAGATTTAATTAATCATTTCTTTTTTTAAAAAAATAATTTTATTCAGCGGGTTATCGATTAAAAATCGAAAATATAAATCATAAAGCCTAAAAGATACCGATATGAAAAATTATATAAAACCGTTATAAGTACCGAAATTCTCGTATATCAAATATTTCGGTATTTTTTTCATGGTGGAATATCAGAAATAATTAATCATTTCAATATTAAATAAAATGCACAATGATCTAACATTGAATCTATAATCAATATGCATATTTATAATGTAATGGTTATTACTTGGAAGAAAATTATAACAAATATTGTATAATGATCAAGATTCGAAGAGTACAGCTACAAGATCAATAAGAAAGAAAAAATAATTTATTATTTCCTAAGCTGGGTTGAGATTTTACTATCAAATAAAACATGTTTCTTTAACAGTGGCAGGCATTGTTTTCGAAAGAATTTCAATTATTATAAATTTAAATGAAATTTTTCGGTGACAGATAATTCTATACACCGAACTGTATTCACAGATCGTGGTATAATAATTTGAAATATGAAAATCTCCCAAAAACCAAAGAATTATGAATTATTTTCTATAAATTACAATTAACTAATTCATTTTTCATTTTATTAGGTAATAAACATTAGTTTTGTCTGCATAGAAATTAACAATTGAGACGATTATTGTACTAGGCGTCTGATATACGATAGTTAAACCAGTACCATGCCATACCACATTTGTACCCATGTACGTGCAGTATATCTCATGCATAATCAACCGTATGGTCATTTAACTTCCTTATACAGTGACTCTGAAACATTTTATGTTATTCGTCGAGGTAATAAAAATTTTTCTTTACAAATAAACCGATATATAGGTGAAACCGTTAGAAATTCCGATTTATTTATAAATTCATAAAAATATACTTGTTTTACGGTTGGAAATTAGTGCTAATCAATCGATTATCACTAGGATTAGGGTTGTTAGAAAATATTAAACGGAAATCTAAAGTTTTTTAGATATTCCCCTATATTTATATTATATATTTATTTATTAATTAATTTATTTATTTACAGTCAATTGACAGGCTCCCAGAATCACTTCTTGAATAGCAGACAAGATAATAAATAAATTGGGGAAATTAATGGACAGCGAAAACCTTCCTTTCCTCGATACTGAAGGAAATAGGAAAAAAAATATATAATTTTTAATTTCTTTATTAAATTTAATTAAAATAATAAATATATAATAATTAATAATATTTATTTAATAAGTTTTTCCGTCTTTCGTTACATTTTTTGATAGACATGGAAAATTCATGAATCTATCCACCCTATTTTCATATCTGAAAGATAAGATACCCCAAGCATATCAATAAAATTTGTCATACTCGATTACATCAAAATTGGCTGACCAAATGTTTAATTTTCCATCAAGCACAGACAAAAATAAATTGCTTGTAAAGATTAAAATATATTAAAACCCCCTTTCCCCCCTCTCTGTTACATACAAGTTAATTTATCTGATTAATAATCAATCGATTTACTTTACCAGACGAGTTGATCTGGTTTTGGCTACAAAAATTTCAATCAAATATCAGTTGATTTTATTGAATTTTTTACATTTCGAATTTCAGGGGATTTTAAAAATATAAGTTGGTAGATGACCCCTTGATCTTAAGGTATTGATAGATCACGTAGGTCATCCTCTATTTGAATTTATATTGAAAATTTCTAATTATAAATTTCCCAGCAAATTATAACAATTTCCCTGAAACCCATCGATTTTTTGATGTTTTTTTTAATATCGACCTCCTAAAATCAGTGGTTGGGTTTTTCAAAAAAGTTTGTTTCACAATTTCCTGACTGAATCCTTAAATTAAATTTCCCATAGTCATATTTTCCAATTCGTTAGAAAATTTATCGGTTAAATTTCCGAGAAATAATCAGAAAAATTCTTTAAAATCGAAGCTTTGCTTCCATTTTAAAGAAATTCCATTTGTCCAAAATTTTTGAAAAAAAAAAAACGATTTCAATGGAGCGTTCAACGTGAAAGGACTCCCCGACTTTTAGCTGCTTATAGATGACCTAAATTATCAGCTATTTGAATATATTTCGAAATTTGGAAATTTTAAACTTTTTCTGATAATTATAACCATTTTTGAAAAAAGTGCCAATTTGACACCTTGTATCGACCCCTCTAAAATCAGGGGATAGATTTCATGGGAAAGTTTGTTCCACAATTTCTTCACTTGATCTTTACGTTTATTTCCACGTTACCAGATTATCCAATTTCCAAAGAAAATTTCCCGGAAAATGAAGCTTTCCACAAGACAGCCAGAAAAATTTAATAAAATCGAAGCTTTGGTTGGAATAACCAAATTCCAAAACGGTTAATTTTTGAAAAAATTTTGTTAATAAAAACTTTCCGAAAATAACTTGAAATATTTTCCAATCGTTTGATTAGAAAATTTTTGTTAAATATTGATTCTCCTTACAAATTCTTAGGAAATTTCGAACAAGTATCGGTATAATTTAATTAATAGATAATTAAAAAAAAATTGTACGGTAGGATGCAACTAGTGATTGCAAATAATCGTGCAAATAATCTATTATTAGGATTTTTCTTACACAAATATGGTTCCAATTAATTTATTTCATAAAGTGTGCCTATAAGAATTTTATGACCCCAAGAAAATGTCACCGCTTTTATCAAGAGAACATGTTTAATCCGGGTTTCCCGAAAATTTTCTTTGGATCAAAAAAAAAATCTGATGATGTAGGAAGTGTATAAATTAGTTGAGGAAAAATAGAAAATAATAAACCTAAACTTTTTGTACAAAAGCTCTGCAAGAACTTAAAAGCTCCCAGAAAGCTTTATTTTCCGAACCTTATTTTTACGTCTTGAAATATATTTTCTATTGAAATAACGACCCTTTTACAAACTTTCAAATTTTCCTAATAAAATGGTAAAAAAATCTTGAAAGCTCAATGAAAGTTTAAGTTTAAAATGTCATTGTATATAAGTTGGAATCGAATTTTTATTCCATTTATTCCATTTAAATGGAATATAGAATTTTCGCAGAAATCTTGGCCAAACTATTAAAAGCTCAATAAAAGCTCTAAGTTTCGAACTTAAATTTTTATGTGGAAAAATCTATGTTCTATCTAGACGGCTTATTAACGAAATTTCAACTTATTCCAAAATAAAGCTTTAAAAATCTCGAAAGCTCATTGAAAGCTTAAAATTATAATTTCCTTTTATATATTTTGGAATCGAATTTATTCGATTCATTAAATTTAGATAAAATTTATGAAATTTTCTATAAAAGTTTCTTCAGCCCATTGTGAGCTTAAAGAAAGCTTTAAGATTCGAACTAAATTTTTTACGTTTACGTTTCTCAAGGGCAAACAAGGACAATGAATGCCTTCAATTCTATTCAATACAGCTCTTGAAGAGATTTAATTATGCACAGAGCTTTCTAACGAAAGTTTCCAATTTCATATAAAATTTATTTATCGGAAGATGAAATTGATTTGATAATAAATCAAATAATATTTTAATAATAAGCTTTTGAAAGTTTTTTACAATTTTAAATTTCAATGACGTTAAGTCATTGGAAATAAAGAAAGGTAAATCAAGGAACATCCATTTTTCTCAAATCATTCATTTTTATAAGAGTATTTATGGGGTGAATTTCAGGACTCTAGCTACAGAAATAATGGAGTTCCTAATAGGTTTACAGCCTCTATCATGAAGGCAGGATTTACTACAATTAAAAGTTAAGTAAACGTATTGATATTGCTAATCCAGTCCAGGTTTATGATAGATCTGCCTATGCAAAATGTCTGGCTTCTAGGTGCGTTTTTGAAAGATGGCCAAGGAGAAGTTGTCGCTTTATTGCTTACAATTATAGATCTGGCTCCGATCTACCATTTAAAATTATGTTTGGTAATTAGAGTGGATCGATTATGATGAGAATTATTATTAAAATCCTCATGTAAATTTCCTCGTTTCTGGAGTAATGTATAAGAAAATTAATATGGATCGAATTATAGATCCTTTAAGTTCCATATAAGTAATGGGACAGCACATCTTAAACATTTACCCTAAAATTTATCAACTTGTCGACCCTTTTTTAATATTGCTTTCTAATGTTGTGCAAAATCGAATTGCGGAACTGGTCCAAACTAAGAAGTAAATTCGAGTGTATTTGACGTTATTATAAAAATATAAGTTCCAAGAAAACCCCTTAAGGTTTATTTTTTATTAGGAATATTAAACCATTCCTTAAATGAATCCTAACAAATATTTCAAAATTTTAATTATTTCGTCCTTTTTAAACTCTCACCATAATTCGGAGTTTATTTTTCTTTAAACTTTTGAGACAATAATTTGTTTATTATTTATATGGCAATAATTCTGAGTTATTAGAATTTACAAGTCCCGAAGAAAATGATTGGGAATTCAGCTTTTCTTCCGAACTGCCAGATATTTCAGGTCAACAGATCTTATAATTAAAATATCTATGGATTCATTAATTTTAGGCGAAGAAATGAGAGAGATTTAAAAATTTCACATTTTTTTAAGATAAGATGGGCATAATACTGGGTTTTTATATCTGAATAATCGGTTTGCAATCATTAGATACAACTCAGTTCTCAAAGTAATAAAACAAATTTTTGAATTTTTCCCGTTTTATTACTACAATAAAAATCCATTGTTTGTCATTTATTTTTATTAAAATTATAATTCAAGTTGGCAATTACTTAAATTAATTATTCATTTTAATAGATATCTCCTATATTGTCTCCCATTTCAATTGTTATTTCTAACCGTGCCACCATCATATTTTAAATAATAATTTCCTTAAATTACTATATTCTACTTGCTGGAAAATTCTGAATGCACCGAATGCATTTTAAAGATTTTTTTTCTTATTAAATTGTTATAAAAGCCATATTTGTAATGCGTGATGAGCTCTCTAGATATGGTCTGGTTATCAAGTTAATTTTTAAGTCGTGTCCATTGTCTTAATAATAATATTTTTCCCCCGTCCCGTTTACGTATAAAGAAAAAATAAATAGAATTAGCAAGACAAAAGCGTATTATTAATAGTGAGACTCCCTCGTTTCTAACTTAAGTTTCTAATATTAACCATAAGAAATAATGGACAGTTTTCGTTAATATTAAAGAAAGATTTAGAGAGTTCGGCCTAGAAGAAAATTATCTATTCTTCTCGATCTCGATATTTTTTTATAAAATTCATCTTTTTATTTATTCCGTTCTCCTTCATCCAAGATCAATACCAAAAATGGATGTAATATTGATTACAAAATAAGGTATGACAGTGAGGCCAATTTATTAACAATTTGATTGGTGGTTTGTCAAAAGGAATAAGAAATGATAAATGGATGTGGATGGGTATACTATCTGTCAGACAGTTCCACCGACTTATGATAATTTTTTGATTTCTTTGATCGGTAGGAATTTTACCCAGTAGATCAAACGTATTCGGAATTGATATTCAAGATCGATTTGTATTATTTATAAATAAATACAATTGGTATTGGTATCCAGTAGACAATAAATTTTTATTGATTATATTGACACGAATTATCAAGGGAGGTTGTCATTTGGTAAAGGACTGTTTGTTATATACCGAAGCCGTCATAAAATGTATTTATTTGTCAAAGATAATGAAAGCAATTTATGATCGGAAATAATTAACGATTTCGCTAATTTATTCAAACCCTTAATAATTATCCTACAAGCTAAAAACTAGGTAGTTTCATACGATAATTTTAAGATTATCTCCAATGGAATGCTAACATAATTTTAAGTGACTTGCCAAAGTCAAAAATTGAGAGTAGATTATTTGATAAATTATAATTTCAAAATCTTACAATCCGAGAAATTTAAATTTTGCACCGAAATGATATATTTTTATGAAATTTAGGTAAACGTATTAATAATTTTTGGTTTCCTGGATTTCATGATATTTTCCGATTTCTTGCCGTAAAATTGGCTGCAAATATTTTAAATTGCTGAAAAATGCCAGATTTTCTAAAAATTTTCAGATTTTCAAAAATGTTTCAAAATTTCATTAAATTGTCTAATTTTCAAATTTTTAAAAATTTTCGAATTATCAAAAATTTTCTATTTTTTAAAAATCTTTCAATTTTCAAATAGTTTTCTAATTATTAAATATTATTACGGTTCAAAAAATTTTCCAATTTTCAAAACGTTTCCTAATTTTCAAGAAATTTTATAATTTTCAAAAAATTCCGATTTTGAGGAATTTTCTTGATTTTTATGGAATTTGGAAATATCATTTAATTTTCCGATTGTCAAGCAGGAAAATATATTCGGATTTCTTTGAATTTTCTCAGAAATAGTCTGATCTCCCATTTAAAAACTTAAGTCGATAACTTGGACGAATCTCTAACTCAAAATTATTAATTTACTATACATTTTCTAAACCAAAAATTAAAGAATTTAATTCTTGCTTTTCGCGGACTCTTTCCGAATTCTCCACATTTTAAATCCGCCCAATTTTCTTAATTTTTTCCGTATATTTCTTATTTCATTTTTCCTGTCTTTTCCGACAGGAAAAATACACTTATTTTTCTTGATTTTTTTATCTACTTTTTCTGATTTTCCCCGACTTTTTTCAAATCCATATAGGATACACCCATTATTTAGAACATAATTCAGAGAAGAATGAGTCAAAACATTCAGCTTGACCGAAAGAGGTTTACATCTTTTGTCAATTGAAATTATAATCAAACAAATCGAATGCAACCTAAGATGGGTTTCCCAGAGATCTCATGTCCAGAATTCAGAACTCGATTTTCTGGATTGATATGATATTTTTTATCCTAACCAGGGAGCTCCTTCTATAATTTAAAAATAAAATCATACAAATAGGAAAAGAGATAGGACATTTCCTTTCCGGTTGGTTTCTATTCCATTGATTTCTCGCTTAACTTCCAAACTAAATTCAGAATTCTATTTTCTGACTAGGGAACCTACTTATTTTATATTTTAATTAAAAAGCAAGGTTTGTTGATGATTTACGGAATCCAGAGATTCAAATTATCATGAGGGCATTCATAGTCCCTGTTTGCCCTTCAATGAACTTTCAAGATTTTTGAACCATTTTTTTGGGAAAATTTGAAATTTCGTAAAAAGACCGTTATGTGGAAAGAAAATAGATTTAAGACGTAAAAAATTAAGTTCGATACTTAAAGCTTACTTTGAGCTTACTATCTATTTCTATCTACTATTTTATCTGAATTTAATGATTCGAATAAAAATTAGATTCCAAATTAGAAAAAATAACATTTCAATTTAAAGCTTTCTTTAAGCTTTCGGGATTTTTATTGCCCTAATTTTGGGAAAGTTTGAAATTTCGTTAAAAGTTCGTTATTTGTATAGCAAATCGATTTTTAAATGTGAAAAATTTTGTTTGTAACTTAGAGCTTTCGTTGAGCTTTCAACAGATTGGATAAACTTTCTACTTTCAAATTTCATTTAAATTTGTTAATCGGAGAGAAATTTGATTCGAAATTATGTAAAATGATATTTTAATATTAAGCTTTCAATGAGCTTTTGAGTTTTTGGAAGCTTTTTATGGTAAAATTATAAATTTTGTTAAAGAATTGTTATATTAAGATTTTTAAACGTAAAAAGTCAAGTTGGAAACTAGGAGCTTTCGTTGCGCTTTTAATAGCTAGGACAAGCTTTCAGCGAAAATATTAATTATAAAATATTAATATTTCATTTAAATTTATTGAATCGGATAAAAACTAGATTACAAATTATATGAAAGACATTTTAATTTTAAGCTTTCAATGAGCTTTCGAAATTTTTGAAGCTTTTTTTTGCAAAAATTAGACATTTTGGTAAAGAATCGTTCAACGGATAGAATATTGATTTTAAATCGAAAAAAATTAAGTTCGGAAAGTAAAGCTTTATGGAAGCTTTTAAGCTTTCGCAGAGCTTTGTATTTTTGTATTTTTCCTTCACTAATTTATAAACTTTCTTCATCATTACATTTTTTTTGGGTGCGAAGAAAATTATTTGGAAATTGATCAATTGTTGCGATGTCCGATATCCATTCCACAAAATTTGACTTGATAAATCGGACATGATATCTACCAGTTTCTATCAGAATTTAATTTCTTCCGACTTCAAACAATATGTGGAAAAATCGTCTATTATTTTCAGATCAATCCAAGCGCTACAAAAAAAATAGATACATCAGAGAAAAATCGGTAGATCGAGATCGAATTTCAAAAGAACGGGGAGAAAAATCAAAAAATTACCCATTGTTCAAAAATCAATTTTTTTTATTATCAATTCATAAAGAGAAATCGATCTATTCTTTTCCATTGAGATCTGGTAGGGAACTCCAAATACGTAGATTTGAAGCAATTCACCGATTATCTCAGAAAATTCACACAATTACTTATTTATTTATTTCATTTACAATCTTTTTTATTTTCAAGAAATAATAGAATAATTTTATTCCGTGGATTTATTTTACAATTCAATGTTTTTATTATGAAAATAATGTTTTTTTTTATGAGAAATATTCTTTATTATGTAAGAATTTATATCTGATAAATTACATAAAGAATGGATATGATATATAAATTAAATCATATTTAAAAAATTCGTGGAAGGGCAGGCCCATAAGTTATCTTTACCTAATTCAAATCCATCAGAAAATTTATTTCTGAACACCCGTTCTACCGTACGTGCCTAAAATTATTTCATTGTTTTAATTTTATTAAAATAAAATTACAGATCAGATAATCAAACAATGAATATGTTAAATAATAACTTGACAATTTATTTGCGTAAATATTTTTATTGGCGATAGAATATTACGTGTAACTTACACCTTTTATATTAACAAAAATTTTAATAATTAATTTTTATCTGAATATCTATATGGTAAGAAAAAATTAAAATTTCATCTAACACTTCAGCTCTTTATGGATTATTTGAATTAATAAATAAAAATGTTAATTAAGAAAAATAAAAAATCGAATAAATTGATGTAGAAATAGATTTGCAATCAAAAATGTTGTTTTATATTCTATTAGTCGCGGTCCATGTGATTATTTGTATAAGATTATGTTTAATATAGAGGCGGTTATGTCAATTTAATTAGAAAATCGTGCACATTTAGTACTGATTTTCCTAGGTTTTCTTTACTTAATATTTATTTTTAAATAAATGGAGTAAAAATATTTTTAAAAAAACCGCAACATTATTGCAATATAATGTTCATAATTATATTTTATAAATCTATTAATGGTATCTGGATATCTATCACATATATAATTAAGTTAACCATAATCGTGTAATTGAGGGAACATTTCTTTTAGGGTAATCGACTTAAATTATATACTTCCAAACAGGCTTTTAGGAATTATTTAATTAAATTGACCCAATAATTGTTACGAGATACTTTTGATCCACCCCTAAAAGTTTTTAACATTGCTCCCGCATATTACGCTCATTATTGGGGTTTTGCAGACTAGCTTTTCCGGTCTCATGTATTTCGTGCCAACTTATCTGGGAAATTTTACCGAACTTTTTCGGATTTTCATATTTTTTTTTGACATTTTTCTGACTTTTACCGACTAATTCTGGACTTTCTCGCCCTCCTTTAATTTTCGAGAAATTATCTGGATTTGTTCTGACTGTAGCACACCTTTAATCACCTTTTCTTAATTTTCAGACCTTTTCCAGACAATTTCGAGGGGAGAGGTGCAGATTAAAGTCTAAATGGTAGAAATTAATTTAGGAAAGTCCATAAACGGTAGGGAAATATTTGATAAATGGGGAGAAAAGTCTGGTAATACATCTGGTTAATTTTCTTATAAGTTAAGCTCTAATTTATTATTTTTTGACCTCCACTTTTCAAACTCTTCATCCGCAAAAATCCAAAAGGGAAATTGATCCCTAAGCTAAACAACATACTTTAAAGGAAACCCCTTCAAACTTCGAATGATTCGTTTTTTATAATGACAAATCAATGATGCAAAAATAAAAAAAATGAATTTTTTGAATATTTCAAATTTCAACTCCCCTTAAGTCTCGTTTATGACTTATCCCTGAATTTGGTTTCGCTCTCCCTAGCTTTGGCAGATTTTCTCTATATTTACTGCAATATTTCCTGATTTCTTCAGACTTACTTCTCTTGATTTTCCCCGACCTTCTCTCGAATTGTTTTCCAACTTTTCCGGGGTATATTAATGGGATTTATTTAATTTTAGATTAGTCATATTCCTCATAATTTTATTTCAAATTTTTACCTCAATATTTCTGAAATTTTCCTGACTTTTAAAAATATTTCCCAAATTGTCTGGTCTTCATCGGACTTTTCGCAAAATTTTTCAAGCGTTTCCAATTTTCAACAAATTTTATTGACTGATTTTGATTAAGCTTTTAAATTTAGTAAATTTAGGAGGAACAGTCGGGTATAAGTCAGGAAAATATTGAGAGATTTGGATAATGAAGTCACGGCAGAAGTTTTACAACAGAAGAAAGTCGAAAAAGTCCAGAAGAGAGGAGATTCAGGAAAAAGATGAGATAAGTGGGAGAAATCAGGAAAATTTAGGAAACACAAAGGAAAGCATTGTCAAATTGAGGCAAAGTTGTTAAAAGATGGACATGGCCGGAAGGGAGCCTAAAAAAATTCCAGCACGATTGATATAAAATGTGAGGATTCATAAATGGTAGGGAAATGTCTGAAAATTAATTATACGGCGTCTTTCAACCGGAAAAATTCGTATAAATTCGATTAGATTAGAGGTCGGTTCATCGTCCTTATGTTATGTGCTGGTAAGGATGTGGGATTTTAATAAAATCGACACCGTCGACGTCCATTTTAAAATTTAAATATTCGTTGAACGAATAAATTTCATTAATTTCATTTTGGGATTTTTTATTGGGAGAAATTTGATTTCGAATTGAATAGAGTCACCGTGTTTCTGATGCACCAAAGAATCGACCTACGTAAAATCAGGGGATTCAGTTCTGGAAAAAGTTTCTTCCACTATGTTCTTATTGAACCTTTAGATATAATTTTGCGTAATCAGATTTTCCGTTCCTTCAATAGAATTTTCCATACATTTAAATTTTCCACAAGACTGTCAGAAAAATTCTATAAAAATCGGAGGTTTCAGTCGATTTTGTTTGCCGAAAAAATAAACCTCGAAACGGTTGATTTTTTCGAAAAATTTATTTAACAAAATCTTTTCGCTAATTACTCAGAAATCATTTAAAATCATTCGATTAGAAAAATTTGAAGAAAGAAATTTTTCTTCAGAAATTCAGAGAAAACTGAACGTTGGGGGGAAACCTCTAACTTTTTGATATTTATTGATCCCCGTATTACTCCATTCTAAATGAATTTATTTTTCAAATTATTTTCCGGAAAGGTTTCTCGCAAGGTTGTCAAGAAAATTCTCAAACCATTGACGGATCTCGTTGATTTTATTAGCAAATTAGAGAAATTTACCAAAATAACATCAGGGGCGTGCTTGTCTTGCTTTATTCAAGAGAACATGCCGAATATTTTCTTAAGCCGGGAAAAAATTTAAAAACGCCCAAAGTTGCTTTGACAGTTAGGTAAAAATACAAAAATTAAATAATTCAGAAAAGTTGATATTTATCTAAGAAAAATTAAAAATTCGTAAAGGCTCACACCGAGAAATTTGAATATCGGACATTGCGGCATTTGACCCTGAAATTTTTCCTGGAATAAAATGGAAATAAAATAATTAACTCAACTGGTATTAGAAATGAACAAGTACTTACA